>JAOBYH010617313.1:0-14020 GCA_025403525.1 Umimayanthus kanabou | reverse complement strand
TCTCAACAAATCCCCGTCATATCCCGTGGGTTCCCCGGGGGTCGCACCCTGGGGGAAGCCGCTGATACATGCATTATGTCGGAATTTGGTTTGTATTTAACAGCAGTATTATTCATTTGAAATTGTCTTGTTGATTCGCCAAGAGCGAGACGTCTTTGTAATTTGTTTAATTCTAATTCTCATTCTAATTATTACTTGGTAAAGTTTAACATATTTAAACCGAGGCGGTGCTTTACGGATGTTTACAAGGGGAAAAATAATAAATAATTAATTAGGTAAAGAAATTTACAGGGAGCAGACAGAGTTTAGCCGTCGCTTAAATGAGTCCAGACTGCTAGCACTAACAATGTCGTTGGTTAGAGCATTCCATTCAAGAACAGTTCTTGGGAAAAAGGAATATTTGAAACAGTCAGTGACGGGAGAGTATTGGATGCCGGAACTATAAGTTGTGGTTTCGCCTGGTTACAGATGTAGAAGGGGTCAAGTAAGCATTAGGGGAGATAGCACTGAGATTGTTAACAATTTTGTACATTTGAGCAAGTCTGTTGTTCTCTCTCCTGATCTTTAAAGAGGGCCACTCTTTACATGTTACATCCAAACATGTCATTGTTCCTCGTTTCAATATATATGTAGACTTTGTCAGATGGACAAAAAAGTAGAGACTAACTACAGTATTTTGTCAATGTTTTATGTATATGGCAGAGTAAATACTATAAGGCAAAAACAAAAACCGAGAAATCTTAAAGCTTACCAAAATTTTACGCTGGAGTGTCCTGAGCGGCAAACTCTTTCACGGCTCGCGCACTCCCCTAACCCTTGGTTACTTCTAGTAGTAGTAGTAGTAGTAGTAGTATGTAGTAGCAGCAGTAGTAGTAGTAGTAGTAGTAGTAGTAGTAGTAGTAGTAGTAGTAGTAGTAGTAGTAGTAGTAGTAGTAGTAATAGTAGTAGTAGTAGTAGTAGTAGTAGTAGTAGTAGTAATAGTAGTAGTAGTAGTACTACTTTGAAGGGTTTTTGGGATGGTCAGTACAATATTCAAACGTACAAATTCAATATAGCGGACTTACGTAGTAGACCAACTTTGTAAACAACTTACGAAACCCAAGCAAACTCGCTAATTGCCTTAACCTATAATATACATGCGCTATTATTACTTTCCACACATACAGTAGTTTTTTTTTCAACCCAACTATCGTTTTTCTGTATAATCGACATGGTTGTCTAAAGCTGTAGCTTCTAGTTCATCAATTGCAAACTAAGGAGTCTAGAGTTTTCATCGCGTATCAACGTTGATAGTGTTACCGTTTGTCAATTAAGATTTGCTATATATCATTTTCTAAACTGACTAAGAATTATAAATGCGTATTTTAGATTTGGAGAAGAATGGAACACTTTACATAGGAGCTTGCCTGCATTGACTTTAAACAAGAGTCAGTCAACGAGTGAAACTAAGTATTGAGGGCCTATCTCCGTTTCCAAAGGCCTATGGTTTTTACTCGTGAATGCGCTTGCGCAATGAACGAGTATTGGAACTAGTGGGGCTATTAATTGATTATCGACTGATAAAAATTCCATATAAGCTTTCTCACGAATCAAGTCGATTATCAACTGATTAGCAGGGGGCAGGACGTGGTAACTCGGATTGAGTGTCAATTCGTGGCTCGCCACGCAAATATTAGGGTTTCTCAAAAGAGAATTACTTGAAAAGAGCTTGAAATTTTCTTGTTGAAGTCAGCTGCATGACTGACGGATGGTTCCAGATCCACAGCTCGGTTAAAACAACCTCAAACTTGAAGACACAAACAATGTCTTTAGTTTCAGCGCTGGACTGACGAAAATGATGACCTAGAATCTTTAGAAAATAGTTCTGAAAATTCGGCAACATATTTAGAAACGGATTTCGAGAAACATGACGATGGGATTGGATTCTCTACTCCAGCTCGCCTTCTCTCAAAACAACAACTCGCAGAGAAATGCGAACCAAGTCCGATCTGTGCGTGACGTTTCACGCTTGATATGTCAGAGCAGTTCAGGAAGCCAACTTGAATCCAAGTGCTCTCTCCTCCGCAGAAGCTTCCAGGGGGGCAAAGAGCGAGGACAGGGCGCGCGGGGGAACTGAATAATAGAACAAAATCTCGTTTATGAGGCAATAGTTTTTTTTTTTCACTAAAAAGGTTTTTCTAATTTCATTGCGGATATGAAACCCGACCAAAAACACAAAGGTTTCTTTGTCGCGTTGCTGAGCAAATTGGCCAACCTTATATGGAGTTGTTTTCGCGTTTCAAGAACCGAAGAAACCATTAAAGTGCTCACACAATTTTTAAAGTTTTTCTCCTTTGGAAAAAACAAAATACATCCTGACTTTTTTAAATAAAATGGCTGTTTTGCCTAATTATTTTTAAAATCCCACAAATTCCGACTATTTCACTGTGCTGAGCATCGCGCTATTTAAACCGTGTAAATCTACAAACCTTGGTACGTGAGTACTTCAAAACATTGTGAATATTTTTCGAACAAGGAATTATTTGTTGCACAACGAACAACGGAGTCATTATTTGACTTTGGCCGACATAATACTGTCCACGTGACGAAAAACGGTAATACTTTCAAGAAAGTTACCACTTTCAGCAAACAAAGATCTACTAAGGAATGTTTGCCTGTTTATACTTCAGACACGGTGTTTCTGGTCCGAAACATACAAACCTTTTTTAAGAAGAAAAGTAATTTGTCTGATACTCTAATATTAAGCGCCACAAAAATAATTATTTTTCACGTTGCATGACTCTTATATTGGAATATTAATATAAATTCTTTCCGAAAGTGGTGCTTAAATTGGAGGGGCACCTAAATTAGAGTATAAAAGACGGTATTACAGATTTTGCCACATTGGTGGGGCAAAGAAAAATTGTCAAATAGAGTTAAAATCCCCACAACAAAGAACATGAAATATAGTTAAAGCAAGGTGATATTTTGGCCAGATAAAAACTTTTGCAAGAAAAAAAGTTCGAAAAATAACTTTTTCCTGTTTGAGATTTTTCTGTGAGCAATGGGACATTGGTTTTAAAAAACCCATGAAATCATGTGAAAACTCCCGGAAACAGCTACAGATATTTTGTAGTTTTCAAATCGCCCGTACTCCCGGGATTGATACTATTTAGTGTTGAATGCGCCTCTCAAATGCCTGTCCCCTGCCTGCACGCCCCACCCCCCTCCCTCATCTTCACTAAAAATGTTTGGTGACCCAACCAATTCAATTAGCTCATGACACATCCACATTGCCTCCAGCCCTCTCTAGCAGATACTTTATAACCAGTCCCTAACAAACATCAACAAGTTTCCTCGCATTGCATTCACGAGTTGACCCAAAGGGTCCATTGATTCTTGTATATTCTCGTTTTCCTCTCTGTTACGGCCTGCTGGCTTCACACAAGACTGTAGCCCTAACTTAGAAACTCTGCTGTTAGTACTGACTCGAAAGAAACGTGTACTTCTTGTCGTTAATACAGGATTCATTGCTCGACAAAATAGTACTTAGATTGGTCGCCCGTTTCTAAAACACAAAAATCGGCTTTTCGATGTTTCTTAAGCTAAATTTGTTATACAACGTTTGAGTAGCTCAAATTGTTTCCGCTACGAATTTTTGTTGTTAATGACCAGGACCAATAAATACAATATTGAACAGAACAGTGACACTGAGTCCTACTTACTTTGCCACGGGCTTTTATGTCGACGGGTCTCGAGTCCACAACACTGGATGTTGCTAGAACCAGTGTCAAAATGTATCTAAAAAGCATGTTTGTTTTGGAGAAAAGGTTTTCGGCTTCAAGTCTGTTCTTAACCAAGTGCCTGAACAAACGTGAACCAATATTAAAAACAAAGGAACATGTTGTGAAAAAGACAACAATTTTAAGCGAAACCAATGCTGATTTTCTTTGGGACAGACCAAATTGTCACGGTAGCTCTTTCTATTGAAAACCCAAAGTAGATGAAAAGCTTATCAAAAGTGACATGAACAAAAGATTAAAAAATAGGATATATGCTGTTCTATTCAACAAATTGTTCAATTTAAATAAAACAAATATTGCTAATAATAAACCGAAGATGACTGGATCATACGAAATTCAACAGAAATAACCAAAGAAAGTTCTCAATTCAGTTCATTATAAGTATTTATTCAATAAACTTTTAAAAACGTCTTCCTTTAGGCGAACTTTCCAGGATATGTAAAAACATAATTTGTTTATAGAAGAACAATTTTCATGGGAATTGTTGTCGTTTTCTAATTAGACCACGATAAATTTGTACTTGTCGCCTCATTGACTCTGAAGCGAGCTCTTTTAACCACTTGTTTTCCCCGTCTGCAGATTTTTTTAAATTTATTCAATTTCTGGTTTTATTTATACTTGCTAGCTAAAAGTACAATTTAGTCTGAAGAAACTAAAGCGAAAGGATGAAATAAGCATTTGATTCGTAGACATACCAGCAAAAAAACTTGCTTTCTGTTGTACCCCGGCTCCAGTTTTTCCCCAAGTTGATTTGGGTCTTACGGTTTGATTCTTGCGGGTCAGAATAATCCTTCACACCCATGATTCGTTGTTAAATTCTCATTACCTGTCTCAATAACTTCCCTACAAAGTGGTTGGGAGACTTGAAAACTTCATCTTAGGGAGTTTGAAATGCACGATCAATTCCTTTACTCTTACAACCGGCCAACCTTTTTATATTGTTGTTGTAAGAACAAACTAAATGTTGATAAACTAGGTGGGAGAAAAAGAGTTAATAAATTTGATTCAGCTAACAAATCCCACCCCTCAATCCTATTTAAAAAGGGCTCCTTGAAACTTCTCGTGTTGATATCGGATCAAATATGGTTTTTAAAAATTAACATCTTACAAGATAAAGCTTCAGCCTGGAAGAGGTTACAACTAATTCACTGCTAAACAGAAAATTTTTATTAGCTTTTGAAATACATTTTAAGAGATAAAAATAGCCGATAGAAACAGATTTTTGGTAAGTTTCAACAGTTTCCCCAGTCACCGTGGTCTCTTCAGATCTCAGACTAGTCAATTGATTTTTATGCACCTGCGGCCATTCTTGAAATAAATAAACAAACAAGCTGATAGACCACTGACCACACTTTGCTATCCCGGTATGTGATGCCAGCATGACATGTTTTGTATCATGTATGGCTCTTGTCAGTAGTGACACGGAATACAGATATATTCAAGAGACTTTCACCCTCCCCCCTACGTATGGCTCTTGTCAGTTGTGTCTACTCAAGGGAACTTCAACCCCCGCTCTCACGTATTGATCTTGTCCGTTGTGACAATGAATACATATATGCTCAAGGGAATTTCAACACCCTCTCACGTATGGCTCTTCTCCGTTATGACAATGAACACAGATCTACTGAAGGGACTTTCACCCCCCATCTCACGTATGGCTCTTCTCAGTTATGACAATGAATGGGACTCTCACCCCCCTCTCAGTCACGTATGGGTCTTCTCCGTTGTGACAATGAATACAGATATATTGAAGGGACTTTCAAAAATCCCCCTCTCATGTATGGCTTTTATACGTTTTGACACTGAATACAGATCTATTGAATGGACTTTCACTCCCCTCTCACGTATGGCTCTTGTCTGCTGTGACAATGAATACAGTTCTACTGAAGGAATTTTCACCCCCCTCTCACGTATGGCTGTTGTCAAGGGACTTTCACCCCTCCACCATCCCTCCTTGGCTCTACTTTGTGAGAATTTCTGAAAGTCGCTTTAGAAAAAAAAACTATCTTGCAAAGAAATTGTTGGTCTTACAAACAAAATTCGTTGTGTTATTTTCTGGTGTTTGAGTCAATCAGCTTTAATCGTTGCTATACAGTATAAGTATCTTTATATCTATGTTCTATAAGTTTGATTTGGAGTTTAATGAAACACTTGCTGCATTAACTTTAATAAAAATTACGACCATGAAAGAAAGAATTCATGAGGGTTTACCTCTGTTCCCAAAACTGTATTCAAGAACTAGAACTTGTGCGGTACCGGTAACTGAATATTTAATAGATTGTAGTTGTTTTCAAGTGCTTTGCATTTTATATTAGATCGGCTAAAACATTTTTCTATTTGAAAATCGTGTGAACTGTTTGATCGCCACCGCAACAACATTAGACTATCTCAAAATTCCTTCACCCATTCACTATATCTGGTCTAGTGCCCCCGGTGCGAAACACAAAATTTAATCAAGGGCAATATTTTCAGCAGTACAAAAAACCCTCGACGTATAAAAGCCAATTTACACTTCAAAAAGGGGGAGAAGGATCGGATAAAAACGGGTACCGTTCCTTGGAACAAATCCCTGTCCACACGGAAAACTTGTAGAAATGGATCGGATAATTGTTTGGTTCGTCATAAGCATCGTTGGGGACGGGTACGGATCTGTTTACACGGGTTTTTTTAGGAGTCCGGATAGTTTTTTTTTCGAGCATGCATTCTGCAGTAGGCCGCTGTACTAACACCATAGCTGGCTCGTAAAACCTTGCAGGGTCCGGTACCCAAAAGGGAGCTGTGCGTTTACACGAAGGCAAATACATAAAAAAGTGGGTGCGGTACCAAATATCATCCGATCGGTTTGGGAACGCATACGGTTGCGTACCCTTTCGGGAACGGATCGGATAAGAATGGAACGTATAAATTGTCGTTTACACGACGAGAATTATCCGATCCATTCCATTTCTTATCCGATTCGTACCACTTTTTTCGTGCAGTGTAAATCGGCCTTAAGAACCAAGGAAATTAACAACCCAAGGCTGAGATATTCATGTTATGCATCCGATTCACCGTGTGCTTTTCTGAAGTTTAAACCTCTTTCACTCTATGACTTTTATTGTATATTCTCGTTTTTCTCTCTGTTGCGGCCCGTAACTGTCGCCCTTAGTTATAAACTAATAAAATAATGCAAACGTTCTTTCCTTAACGGATAAAACAACACGTCTGATTATTTAGCTTACGCGGGGACCCTATTTGAAATGTACCAAAAGAAACGTAGCTGCTTACTGTGCCCGCCCGTGCTTCTCAATAGAAACGTAGCTGCTTACTGTGCACGCCCGTGGTTCTCAATATTAAAACTTTATTTGCTACTCATTTTACGGTTAAATATGGAGAGATAATGCAAACCAGCTCCAAAAACTTGGTAGATTTTTTCGCTCCTTTATAACTTGGTCGGCGAGGCTATATTGCTTGATATTAGTTAAAAGCGCGAATACTCTCTTACGGTGATTGCGGAAACAACAAGCTCTCGCTAAATCACTTCGGGAATTCTCGTATTGACACAGTAGCTAATACACGTTTCTGACTCGTGTACGGCAATTATTATTATTTTTTATTATTGTTATTGTTATAAACAACATTTTCACTGTTATCGTTACATTTCTAATTTATTTTTAGTCCTGAATCGTTTGCACCTCTGGAAAAACACCAAGGTTTAAGGAAGGTGGTATTTGGACCCTCCAGGATTTTTGCAAGCGTGTTGTCTGTTACTTCTAAACTTTGGCCGGGCATGGTGGTAACTCATCTTTCCAGAACAAATCTAAAAAGTTCCAAGAAGTATGGCTAATTGAAGTAACGTTAAAAAATGTGTTTACTAATAACGAACAGCTACACGTATTGAAATGATTTTGGGAAAAAATAAAGAACAGTACTGACAAAATAATGAAAAAATCTCCCAGTGCATAAACATTTTAAGGATTAATAGGTTCAAGGTTACGATTGGGCTTTTTTTAAACCCAATCCAATTTGAAGTTTAACGTCATTTTACTTTCTCTACACGAAGAAAGGACTGAATCCCTGATCAACTACGTTGAGATACGGTTTCAAGGGGGAAGTGTTCTGCTCTAAACCGTAGGCGCCTTCCGTTCCGATGGTCACGACGACAGCAAAAGAACACCGCTTTTACTCCTTCCCGATATGAAGAGCAGAAGAGAAAGTAAATGGCTGGGCTGACGGCGTGGAATATCAGAGGGAAAGGCGCCACGGCGGCCCAGAGCTTGAATAACGTACATTGGACCGATACGTCTGTCACGTGCCAGTATTCGTAAACAAAATGTACAACGTCATTAGTTAAATACGTCAGAATGAGCGCCAAAAGTATAGTGATGAACATTTTTGTTAGAATTATGTTTTGTTTTCTCCTCCTGACGATGAGGGACGAGGTGGAGTTACCGAGTAGCTTTTGACGTCGCAGCGTGACAATAATGACGGGGTACAGGACCAACATGACTAGCAGGGGGACCCCTGTGAAGACCGTCTCGTTGACAACACTGTGGGCCAGGTGCTGCTCTTCACTCATGGTCGACACGCACGAGTTCATCGACTTTTCAAAAGTCACGAAGTGAACCATGGGACCAAATATGGCAAAAGGAGCGAGCCAGGTGCACAATAAGAGCAGAACACGCGTTCGCAGCCTTTCGAGTCTCGCTTTCATCGGGTACGCGACCGCGTAGAACCTGTGGACCGTGATAACCACTAGGCTTAACATCGACACTCCAAATGAGAAGTTTATGAATATGTACTCAAACCTACACAATGCGGAGCCCACAGTCTGGGACAGGTGTCCAGCGTGCGTCTGGTCCAGCAGAATATTATACAACAGGTTCATAGACGGTACAAACATGTCGGACGCCGCCATGTTGACTATCACGTAGTTAGGGGTAGAGTGCAGAGACTTGTTCAGGTATACAGTAAGTATGACCAGAGTATTCCCGATGAGAGAGGCAATACCGCATGTGGCTGACGTGTACAAATGATAGCTCTCCAAGACCTCCAGATTGATATCACAGACATTGCTGGAACTGTTTTTCCCCGTTTCATTCATTCTCTTTTTACACCCGTTCCATATTACTTCGCTTTCCACTGCTGCCGTAATCACCTCAAGTGTTCACAACTGCTTCATATTCTTGTTTGGATCTGAAGAGATAAACATCAAAAGAAAACTGTGGTGTGCAAACCCCTTTCGGTTTCAAAACTGTATTGTTTCCGTGTACACTGTTTTTACCCTTGCTAAGTTTACGGTTTTACATTTGTCTTGTTATTCTCCTTCGTAGTGTTCGATAAACAATGAGAAGGTAACCTCAGATTTTCGTTTAAGTTTGTTAAAGTTCTTTCATTGACCTTCAAGAACGTTTTTCAATGTGCTCTTCTTGCTTTCTTAAAGCTATTTTTTGCCGGAAGGAAAGTATCAGTTGAGAAGTGTGATGATCTCGGCTTAAAAATCTACATACGTTATTTCCACCAATTACACAAAGTGGAAGCCCCGAGGCCTGTTGAACAGAGATAACACAACAATAAAGTGCTTAGCATCTCTCGGAGCCAAACTATCATTATTTTACCAAACAGGGAAACCTCTCAGTCTATTTTTAATAAAAATGTACCTTTTTGAATGAGTACACGAAAGACGCTTTTAATAGAAACAACTTTAAACCTATAGTGCTGCCTTAAATTTTACTTTGTATAAGTGTGGCATTCATTTCATCATATAGGAAGAAAACTTTCACTCATAAGTATCTCTCCATGGCAACCTTTGTGTTTCGCAATATAAATAATAAGGTAAAACGCACTTTCCAAATTACGGTTAATGGTTAAGACGTCAGTTCGATTCCAATTCAAGACTCGTTTCAGTTCCCTCTCCTTCCTAATCTATTTCCTACCCTACGCACAGGGAAAAACTATTTTCAGATATACCGATATGGCAAAAGAGTTGTCCGAGTTCTGTTGAAAGATAAGAGAAAAGGCAGAGTTAGATACAGATAACTTGTGGCATTTGCCGCAATATTAATTCTTCAAGGGTTTTTTGTGTAGACGTTTTTCTAAAATAGACATCATTATTTGTCCAATAAGGGCAGCACGATAATAGAGAGAATTTATGTTGGCCAATTGGGAATAGCGTTATAATAGACACATGGAAATATGTTTGATAGTGACACACATCTTTCGCAATTTATTCAAATCATTTCAATTTTTTAAATTGTAACAGTTCAATAGCTTAAATTTAACGTTTTTTAAATTTAGATCCATTTTAGTTTCATACCACGTTTGTACTCACATAGTAACATACTTAAACTTTACAAATTAAACAGTTGTTCCATTCTGAATCTTCTGTGAAGTAACAGCAAAGAACAGCACCTCGAAACTCCACACACATATTCCTTTTTCCAGTTAGAGTAATGATAACAAGAAATAAGGAGTACGCTCGGAGCGGGATGATCACAGACAGGAGGATGATCACAGACAGGAGGATGATCACAGACAGCTGTATGCAGAACACAAACACGCGAATAAAAACCAATTTAAGGAACGAACTCAGCTGGGTGTTTCTGTGAGATTCGAGGGTTGTGAAACAAGGCTGCGCAAGGTCTTTGCTATCTTCTGTATAGAATTGACAAGGAAACGCATCTTCGTACATTCTTAAGTGGATATTTGATACAAACTGAACAAAAATAATAAATCGCCGTACAAACCACTTTATAACCATCAGCTGCTACATGCTCAAGTATTATAAACAGATCAGTCAGTTTTCCTTCAAAGAAAAATCGTTGTTTGGTCACAATTCCATGTGGTTTGAATATTTCAGTTAAAATACTTCAAACAATCTCAAGACGATAGAAACAAATCCTACTTTATGTCAGGCACGAACCACTGGGAGTAACCAAACGGAACCAAACACTTGTGCTTGAAGTGATCAACCCCGCGGGGCACGCGAGTGTGGTGTGCTTGTTAACGCCTGTCCACTAGAACAGAAAGTGTAAAGGCTGTTTGATTGAGGAGTAGGAGAAATTGACACAGGCCCTATTTATCAAACCTTTGGAAATTTGATATTGTACTTGACTCAAATGGGACTTGTCTACCAATTTTGTAACTTGGCGAACCACTGATGTTCTTAATTAGCACGAAAGTACAAAATTATAGAGAAAACCGTTTTCTTCTACATCAATTGCCCGTGTGAAACATTTTCTTTGATCTTAACGCAAATTGTGGGTAATTTACTGATCAATAGACGTGTTTAGTTTAATTAATAAAAGTTGATGTAGTATGTTTACAGATATAATGATGAGGATTTGTATCAAACTGTTTCGAAGGTTCACCTTTAGTCAAAACAAATCAAAACATGAACTTGGAACCATAAGATCTTGCCGCAAGGTTTAAGCCCACTCCAGGGCAGAAACTCGCCTTAACTGACTGGCTGTAAGATAAGAAGACAATCGACGAAGAGATGTCGTGCTAAGGCGAGTTAGGGAAAAATCATTGGAGTACTGTCTTGTAAGTTAAGGCAAGATTTTGCTCCATAGTGGTCCTAAAATTTTAGTTCAAAATGCGACTCAATTATATGTTAACTAAACAGTCTTTCCCTCGGCCATGTCAGTCTGTCACCCAAAGTCACTGCGATATATTACTACATTAACGTTTTGTTCATGATATCTGATATACCTTGGTGTACTTGCGAATTAATTGCCTACTAGAACAACTGTTTTTTTAAATAAAAAAATCAAACTAAATGAGATCTGTTTTCGCAGTACCGTGAGAAATATCATTTAACATAGGTATAAAAGCAAAGTCTTGTTTATAAAACATGAACAAACACTCAAACCTCGCTCGTGAAAAAGTAAGTTTTAAGGTAAATGTTAAATTTCAGTATTTTCAAATAAAATAGAGTTAAGAAAAATACTCTTTTTTCACTCATAAGTAATTTAAATTTCCCCTCCACCCTGTTTTTCAAGGTCTGACGCACACCAGGCAATAATTCCGCTCTTGTTGTATTAACAGTGACAGTTCAGTCGAACAGAAATTCTGTTTCCCTTCGGGCAACAAAACACAGGATGCAAACTTGAGAATTAAAAAGGTTTGCCTCTAAGCAAAACAATGAATAAGTGAGCGGCTCCAAACGTCACAGACATCATGAATGTTATGCCCTTTATTTCTCGTTCACACATTCAAATAGCCAGCTAGACCAGCACTTAATGCTTCAAAGTTCTATGACATTAAGCAAATTTGGTAGTTCTGCTGCTTCAACAAAAAATAAAAATAGAATTAATTCTCGTATGTCAGATCGAAACAAGCTAATCTTGTAATTCATTTAAACACGTGTATATTTTAATATACCTTAAAAACTTCAACTCAAACATTTCAGAAATACTCTAAAAAGTGTTTTTTTTTCTCTATTTGGGTGCATGTGCCTGCTTCATATGGTTCTACGATTGGGTCTAGAGAAAAAGTATTGTTTTTCTATATTTAATCTAACGTGATGAAAACAACTTAATTATTCAGCGATTCTAACACAAAAATGAAAGTTGATAGAAACAGTGAACTAAACAAAACATCACCACACGAATTCAATGGCCACCACAGCTGAATGCTAATCATGCAGGTGGTAGTTGTTGGGCGAAACCCAAAACCAAATCTTCTGGATAAGGAACACTAGTTAACTTTTGCTAAAGCTTCCAAGTCTACAAAACAGTGGGAACTTTTGTAATGTTATCTTAAAAATGCATTTATCTAATCTCACATTGCTTTTTCTCTTATATCTATTTTTCATCCTGTAATCTCCACCTTCCACGAATGGAATAAATACTAAACGAGTTTTTCTAACCCCAGTTTGAAGGTGTCGACAGACTTCGCCTGTCTTAAAAGGAAGCCGGTTTCAAAAACGGAATAATAAGTTATTGGCTAAGTATTTTCCAATGAATCATCTTGGTCGGACAATCCAAATAGGTTCTTTGTTTAGACAAAACGAACAACCAAATATTTTTGTCAAATTAGAATGATATTCTCGTATGTCAATGCGTCTTGATCCTTTTTTAAACTATACTTTATCTTTTGTTTTCACAAAATACTTTCTATGATTATTACGAATAGTGATGAGCTAAACCCTTCTGTAAGTCTAATGCACCTGCTTCATGAGACACAGGGGAAAATCCGACTTTGTTAATCTGCCGCAAATGTTCAAAATTAGAAGCAGTTCGATTTTATTTGATCACTTGGCAAACTTACACAGAATAATGTGTGATGAGGTCTCCTGAAAATTTAGAAACGATTATAAATCAATATTGATATCATCAGCAACACTACATTCATGCTGGGTAGTATAATGTAACTTTCAAAATGTCCCAAAGTTAGTGTGAGTAATTATATTATTAATAATATTATGCTATTCCAGTCCGCTTGGGCTACCTGTGCTTCTGATGCTGGGCCGTTTTGAGAGTCTTGCGATGTCTCCTCGCCCACGACAGGCAGGGATCAATAACCGCTACCATGACTACAATCGAATATACACTACAGTGGTATTTCGTGCTGCTGATCAAAGATTTCGTAGACTCAAACCTCGTGCTTGCAGTTGGCGTTTGTCAACGTTTTAAGGGCCCCTTTTTGTCTTTTGAGCGACCTCATGCGCGTGCGAGCTTTGACAAGTGGAAGAAAAAATCTTGATTTTGGTCTTCGTTTTGGTAAGTTAGCCTAAACAATTATGTTATTACTAAGAAACGTTATACCCATTGTTCGTAGAAACTTTATGAAGCTGCTGTCAATATACCGAGATAAATCCAGTGAACAATTGCACTCTGTTCAAGCGAATGGCTATTGTAATTGTTGTGATTACTCGAGCAACGAATTACATTCTACTCGTATTGAGTTAAAAGAAAACCAAATCAATAACAATGACCGAGAACAATTACACTCTGCTTACAAAGATCGACGTAATTCTTATTTTGAAGCAGAACCAATGAACGATTCAAACAAAACCGGTTACGAAGATTTTCAATTTGAGGAACTCGGGTTCCCAGCAACGAAGCGGCCATATTTGTGCCAGACAACTGAGAAAAATGTTTGATAGTTGTATTGTAAGTTTTAAGTTATATAGTAACATACAACATTTTAAGTATGTTAAGAAAGTTATATTCGCTACTGATAACAGTACTTCTAAAAATCATGAACATTAATTTCATAGCATAGGAGTAAATTAGATTAATGTTGAGTTTCAC
>JAOBYH010617312.1:9984-21657 GCA_025403525.1 Umimayanthus kanabou | reverse complement strand
ATACAATACAATACAATACAATACAATAATTCAGTTTACGTCGATAACGTGGGGAAGGTTGCCCTTATTCCCGAGCCAAGGGCTCATGTTAAAAACGCTCGCTCGTGGTGGACGCATTATTAATTTTGTCTGGCCTTTCTTGCAATCGATCCAGTTTCGCATTCATTGTTTGGCCGATGCTATTCCAAGTAAGTTCGCATTACTCCAATACTGGCAATTTGGTTGCGGTGTACACCTTATTTGCCAGTGAGATGCTTTCTAATTGTTTAGTTTTATTCTCTACAGACCAGACTTTGTAGTTGTATTGCCCAAGTACTCTCTCCAGGTCATAGATATCAAGCAAACAGACAAGCCACAAACACACACGCGCTCGCTTGTCAGATATCAGTTTCTGTACCTGTCAGGCCAAAAAGCATAAAACAAGCCGGCCGTAGCTACTTCCAGGGGGTACTCCTCAATCTGTTTGATGGGGGAGGGGGGGAGGTTGCGGCGCGGTTTGTGAAACCTTACTCATTTTCAGAGCACATTATGCGAATCACACCTGAAAACTTTTTTCCCCGGTTTTCAGCAAAACCGACAAATACGCTATACGGTACATCCGCAAACTGTTTCGTCGAACCGAAATGTCAAAATCTATATCCAAGTTCGGACCAAAATGTCAAAATTTATACCCAATTTCAGACCAAAATGTCAAAATTTACACCTAATTTAGGACCAAAATGTCAAAATTTATACCCAGTTTCAGACCAAAATGTCAAAATTTATAGCCAATTTAGGACCAGAATGTCTGAAATTTATACCCAATTTCGGACCAAAATGTCAAAATCTTTTTTAAAATATCCAATTTCGGACTGAAATGTCAAAATTTAGACCCAATTTCACCACAAAGAACACTTTTTCGTCAATGCTATCTGTGTTCCATGTCTAGCTCTTGCAACTGACTGAAAGTAACCCTTTTTTTATAACACATTTCACCGATCATAAAATTGTGTTCAGCCCGTGTTCAGTTATTAACAGTATGATATTTGGAGCTTTGCAGTCATTACATATTCTAAAGCTGGTCGAGGATATTAGAAATTGCTGGACATTGTCATAGCTCTGGTAATTTCATTGGTTTATAAATCAGTAATTATATTAATTACTGATGGTAATAATCTTATATGGTACTGGGTGACCATATACTGTTAGGATCCATTTATACTACCAAAGCTTTTCCAATTTTGCAGCAACCTGTCAAACACACCAGTGAAACCGGAAATGTTATGTTCTCGGGGTGGGGTAAAACTAGCAAGTTACGTGAAAACCAAACTGACACTTCTTTCACCGCTCGCTTGTTTATAGCTGGTTAGTAATGTTAGTGTCAAGTGTCAGACAAAACTTAAGTGATTATGGCGTTTTATAGAGACAAGATTTCTCTGAAGAGTTTTACTGTCAGGTTTAAGAGTCGACCATATTAAAACTGCAGTCAATAGATCAACATGTTGTTGATTTCTTGAATTCTTTTCTGTATATTACTTAACCGTTTCCATCATTAACTTCTCTTCAAAGCTGTCGCCTTATCTCTAATTACTGTCAACATGTCGGTGAAAGGTGTTAATAAGCAGAACGACCTTCTAAAAATACTCTAACCAAGGATATTCCACTTCTTTTCAAAACAGATGAGGTTTTACTTTTTGAAAAAGTATCTCCAAATACTGCAGTTAAATCCTTCCCGAGCCAAGTGGCTAATACGGCCTGCGCTTATCTCCGGTTTCCGTTGTGTTAAGCGGATGAGAGTCTGCATGTGACTCCCCCTGGACAGGACACTAATCAGTCGCACTGGAGCAAGTCGAGTCAAGTGCCCTGCTCAAGTACAGTACACAACACAGTGGTCAGGCCGCGCCGGGGTTCGAAGCCACGACCTTTAGGTTAGGAGTCAAACATCGGCTTCCCACACAACGACAAATACCTACTGCAAGTGTAACAGTGAAGCATATTCAGTTACATTTAGTAGACTTATTTCAGAAAGCTCGTTCAAATTCCCAGCTAAAACCTGAGTTATAAGCTCAGCAGCCACGCCTCTACCCCAGTTCTGAAACAGAGGGGGAAGGAAATGTCCTCTCTTACATGAGCTTTTACAGATATAGGTTTGTGCGGCTGCATGTACATGTATGACCTTCACGCCGCTTTGGTTTGTGTTTTAGATATAGATTTTGACATTTTGTTCTGACGATGGGTATCGTTATTGCCTTTTGCTTGGACGAAACTGTGACATGTGCTTAATGCCGCCACGTTCATTCAATTTAGTCAGTTTGCCAAAAGCTGGTCTGGAAGTGATGGGGGTCAATTTAGTTTACTTCAGGCCTTGGTAAAACTGCATTTGCATAATTTGGACTAAGATTTGCGTAACTTGGTCTTAAAAAGGGTAAGGTCTAAAGGTTTTCCCTGAGAGCAAAGGCAATTTCGCGATTTAAAAGCGCTTTTTCTTTTTTACCCCGCTCGTATTTTCCTATCCCGCTGAGAGTCCCCTGTTCGCAGGGTAGTCTTTCCTTGCACTGCGGTGTTTTCTGTATCTGTTGTTGAAAAAACCAGCGAGCCATGCGTCTGAGTCTGACACCTGGGGTACAGAGCTTCAAGAGTACCCGCGGGAGACTAAATTACCGACCAACATATGGCCTAAAGAAGCTTGTCCCGCTAAAGCACTCCCTGCAGATTTTGCGACGGTTAAACATTGCAGAAATCTGTTAAATAAGCTAATTGCCATTTCTAAGACGTTTGGTTTGCAGAGCGAAAGAAGCAGAAGTTTAATTGCCCTGAAGTCTTATGCATCAATTAGATGGAATTTTATCAATCTACCGGTATTGAAGAAATCAGTGTCTCTAATTATTCTCTCATTCATCACAATCAAATTAAAGACACATGAAATAGTCTATCTTTCTCTTCAAGTGTTTTTAGTTAAAATCAATAAAAGAGTTTGACAAACAATCTTATAATATGACCAACTCGCGTATGCCGCCAGATGCCTTTCAAATGCCCTTATGCAACTCCAGCTCTCCAAGTCAGAATATTTTCAAATTTTAAAAATCTATTTTACGCCGTTGGTTCCGACCGTAATCACCTTCACGCATATATAAGTCTCTGGTCTTTGTCTAGCGGCTGAAAAGGTTGACATAATGATATGTTGCTAGGTCACTGATTGATCTTCTTTCTCATTTGGAAAGAGACCTTCAGGGAGGTAAAAGTCTGGTCGCGGGAATTAGGCTTAAAAAGGGAATACGCTGGTTTGGTTTTTGGTTCTGCTGAATAATGATTAAATATTAAATGACTGAATACTACTTTGCGAAACTGTTACTGAGCAATCTCTGGTGGTATTAACGCTATTGTCTCGTTGTTCTACCTATGAGGTCCAACTTTTTCACGTACGCATGAGACTTTTCCACTCCCCCCAAATTAAAACGCACAGTTGTGTTAGATGTGAACATATGCTTGTATGTTTTAAACATAGATTTAAAAAGAAACTCTGCTTTCTTGAGGACGTTCGCAGCTATCTATGGATTACAAATTGTACGCTTTGCAGAAGGAACACTCCAAATTGAACGATAAAAAAAGCCCAATTGTTAAGTGAACGTAGCAAGTGTTTGTTTTCTTTCACTAATGACAAATTAACCTCGCAAACAATAAAACTTATCGTAATTAAGCCGAACAACTCTTTTACATGATTTTGCATTTCATAGCTTCGATGTTTGTACAGTGCTAAAAGCTGGTGGTTGCGACATACGGAAATCGAAAACTGTTGGAAGTTTATGTCCGCCAGATGGCGGAATAGCGATTCGTTTATCTCTTATTTATCAAGACGAAGATCAGATCCGCAGCCAGTAGCAATCTAACAAAAATCAAAGCGGATTTAATATGGAGGTTTTTAAAACAAATTCCTATAGTTCTTTTGCTGGTGTGTATCTCAAAGTTAATTGCTTCGTTTTGAATCAGATAATGAAAGGTTAAACAGTGTCATTTGCCGGTATTTGAGCAGGCCAACCCCCCAACTAAATAGTGCTCAACAGATTTGTCAATTTTGCTGCTCTTTTCAGCTCGGTTGAGCGGCTGTGTCAAAAATAACTAATTGATTGTTCACTTCCTGAAGTGGCAAAGGAGCAGAAAATGTAATGAAAGCTAATGGCACTTCACAAAACGAGGACAAACTGCTGCTTGAAAACGATGTACTTTATCATTTTATCAAAACTCCGTCTCCTGTTGAATGCAAGCAAATTGGCAGAAACAATACGAATCGCACATGAGCTGACAAGATAATTACAGAGCCTAAAAAACGGTTACGAAATGCGCTCAAACTCATCCACACTTAAGTAAATAAAACGCCGAATCCTTTGAAATTTCTTGTTTTAGCCTTACACGTGTTTGTTGTGTAGGTTTTCCGCATGGGGTCACAACAGATCACTTTTGGCCGGAAACTACAAACAGGAGGGATTTCGCGAAAAAGACTTCTATTGATGCTTGCTTATATCTCTCCACAAACTACGACTTAACAAAAAATCTTCACAAAAACACTACATTCTAATTACCGCTTAGATAATGGCTTCAAAATACCAAATTCTGCCGACACAAGTTAGAAAAGTAATTACAGAATGGTACACAATTAGCAAGGCCGTACTTGGGAAAACAGCATTAGGTCCCCTGGAGCGCTGACGTAATACCCACATTGACACAGAATAAATTCACTTTGTCACAAGAATAATCATGTGAAGCTCGCAGAGATTCATCAATTCTGATATTTTGAGCCGGGAATTCAAATTTGCCTTGGCCTTGTGACTATAAATAGCTTTTTAGCGCCGCTTGAGCAGGAGGCATTTTGGGCTAGTTTGTGAAAGAGCTCTGCGCGCGTGCAACGCGGGGCGAATTCAATTCTTTTATAGCGGCCTCTTTAAAAACAAAATTCAATACTCATAAATCTCCCAGTTGAAGACAAGTTCTTAGTTCTCGGTTAGCAGTGTCAGATTTCGAGCAAGATAAGAGCAATCAAACTTGTTATCGCTAAAATTAATTCAACAGCGATTTCAAAACACATCAATGCCAAACTTCAATGTGATTTACTAATTGAATAAAGAAAAACTTGGGGTTGGATAAAAAGAACTTGAAAACACAGTCGCGCGCTGAAAGGGGAACTAAGGTAATTTTCTACGAAATGAAAGGGACAAAACGACAGACACAATCCTTCAGTTGTTGAACCACATTGAAAGAGGTCATTTATTTATAAGCAATGGTACACTCATGACTCGTGGAATTGTTCATAAATTTAAAATTGCAAGTGAACGATCAAACAAAATGCTATTTCAGTATTTGCTAGTATTGGGCATCTTCCCGTAAAATCACCATTCTCGAAGTTTGAAGAAAATATTTATGTAGAAATATATTGTATATGTCTCTCACCTTTTCCTATCTTACAAATTTTACAGTCAGTCGAATGAAAACAAACGTTGCCGGCCGTGCATGATATGATATATACATCGACACTGTCGAGAACATTTTCAGTTGGGCATTGCTTCTCTTTCAATTTACAAACCACTATCATCTCCAAAATAAATTTACTAGCCAAGGGAATAAATTTAAAGTAGGATTTTCCAAAAATCGAAACTGTTCATATAGACATATAAATTACTCGCGTTTCAGTTGTGGAAGATAAAATTACCTCGCGATTGAATGAAAGAGAATTAAGAAATGAATTACTAGAGTTAATAAAAATGATATTTGTAAGTTGCTAGCGCTAGATTTTGTCCCGTGCGAAGCCGTAGTTCTCGGTTGTGTATTTAGCAGCACGGTGGAGTTGTAATCTTTTAAATCCCGCACAGTTTTCTCTGGATCCAAGGCGAATGCATCTTCCATAGCTGATTTGGCGGCCGCTGTGAAATTCGTATCACCAGTCAATAGTAAATCAAATACACAAGAATCTAGGTAAAACCCCTGTACATCAGAGGCATTGCACAAAGCCGTGGCCTCTCGCTTAGAAAGTCTGCTATGTCTCGCTTTCAGCTGAGCCTCCGTAAAGCTCAGTACTTCTCTATAGTCTATCCGTTCCCTTCTCGGGCATCCTGCCACACATAAACCCTGGCTTGAACTGGTGACAATGTCCTCGGGGATTTTCATGTGGAACGTCAGATATTTCCCCACTCTCCTGATGACAATTTTTGTCCTGATGTAGCAGAGGTCTATGTGAATTAATGAACCTCTGATCAGTTCGACAATTTTCACAGGACACGAAGCCGGTCCTGTCTTCCAACTTCCATCAAGAAACACAGCGGGAACTGAGTTGCTCTCGGCTCTGTATATTTTCTGCTCGATACAACTCTTCTTCTGTTCCCTCAGAATTACAACAATCTGTGGATCAAAAAACAATCAGCGAACGAATGTAGAAACATGTCTTCGGTTAGTTGTGATGATAGATCACTTTATTTGGCCGATATCACATCTGCTGATTCCTCCGAACTAAATACGTGTACACACTGCCACATGTATTTATTATCTAGCCAAGCGAGCGAACGAAATAAAATATGTAGCACTTAGTTATTAAGAAACATATACACTAATGAGTTGCATGCAAACTGTGAAAGTTACAATGAAAACAACACCATCAAGTCACTAAGTAACTTTCGAACATGAAATCGACAAGTGTGGTAAAATGGAATTTCTCTTAAGCTTTGCTGGCAACGGGAAATGGGAGCGAAATGCAAGCGAATGGAGTTTACCAGCATGCGGACATACATTATTCAAACACATTTCTGTTTGCTCACATTCTCGGATCTCATGCTAGCAAATGCAAATTTCTAAAAGCCAACCGTGTCGCACGTACCTTGTTTGTCGCTGTGACACTCTGAGATGTGGAAGAGCCCGGCAAAAGTTCTACATTTGAAACCATTACAGTTAGAAATTGATTCCGTATTAGCGGCCACGCGCCTTTTACGACACAAGTTTGTTTCTCTTCGTTAAACGTTCTCAAGTGCGGGTCACCAAACAAGCCGCAGTGACGGGTAACTGGAGATTTCGTGAATTCCCCTTCATTAAACTCACACACAGCAACAGGCTCAGTTGGTTCTGCTGCGGGTTTGGTTGCGAACCTACTGAGAAAATCAGATTCGTTCCTCGGCACAGACACATTCCCGCATTTCCACTCTTGCATAAGTCTGGGGATATGAACTACAGTTGAATGAAAATTGAGGTCTCCAAGGCATCCTCTTCTAACTCTCGACACACACACTTTAAACATTGCCAGAGAAACACAAATTCGTCGCTGGTCCAGAATCTCTCCCACACGCTTGTTATGAGCTGCGCTGCAGGTCTGCACTCGACATGCAAGTTTCGCTTTTGTGCCAAAGATGCACAGTGTCATTACCAACATACATGTAAGAGTTGTGGCAGTGAGCGTCATACTTAGGAACACCAAGACATGTCACTTCTCTTACTACGACGGCGGAATTTGTAGCCCAGAATAGCACGCACCTTCAGGCCACTGAACAGTCGGGATAAACAGCGACCGAAACAGGGAGAGTACTTTCTCTCGCTCTGCAGTCATTCCCGCGGCCCGTGAGTACGCGCGGCCATCTCCATTGCCAATACTCGTCTATGCTAAATTTGTCGTACCGTACACGTAACTCCCGATCCCGAAGGCCAATAGTGGATAGTTCGAAGCCAAATGACTCAATTCACCTATCAATCAGAATTCTGACAGCTTGAATACAAAGTTAGGTGGTTTTAAAACAAGACTACTCCTGGCTTCTGACACTCTTCACTTGACCTTATTTATCCGCAAACGAAAAAGCTGAACACTCGTAGAGTTACTGACGAAGACGAAGGCTTTGCAGAGGAGGTTTCAACGTCCAGAGTCTTCGCCCGGCCAGAAATTATGATTTGAATAGACAGTTGTCATCTCTTAAAGCCTAGTGACAGTTTCGTATAGAGCCCCCCCAGTGTTCTTTCCCGTCATTCGCGGACCACTGGGCCAGCTGTCACTCTAATTAAATATCGTTTATTCCCTTTGTTTTCATTGGGGCGCACTGTGTAACCATCTGATTGTGACTGGAGGCTGTTGTGAAAACGTTCCTCTCAGCCAATCACAGCCCGGCAGAACTGCTGGACTCTTACATAATTGAATAGGCCGTCAGAGAACATCATTGCTATTGTCTTAGCTGACTGCGATTGGCGAAAGGAGCCTGAATTTACAAAAGCGACGTAGTGTTGACTTTTTTTGTTGTGCGCTTCCAACTGTTAGTTTTTCCTGAAGCAACAAAAGCTCTCCCAATCTCATGCCACATACAGTTTCTAAACTTTTGTCCCGCTGTTTCCTCAGCCTCTTCAACTCTTTGCTGTTATTGGATTCCGTGAATTCTAAACACATTCTCAAAGGATAAAACTTGCAGTATGAATGCATCGCCAAATCCCTTGTAACTAATAATTTACACTGCCTTGTTGACTCTTACTAATTACGCTTTTGTATTTTTCAAACTTTGAAAAATTGAAGGTGTCACTTGGAAATAATGCGTGACCTTAATTTGCGCGCGGGATTCGGGAGTTGATGACATACGTGAAACTTCTTGATAGATGGGTTTTGTGTTTGCCATGGTTCACTGAAATGATTACCGAAATGTGACCTTTATTTCCGAGCTAAGTCAAAAACTTTCCGCGTGCTGTTTAGCGGAAGAGCACAAGCTTTCAACGTGTTATCATAATTTTTATACAATTTTTCGCTTCGACGGGGTTATCATTACGGCTGAAGAGGGCTGTTGAAATGGCAACTGTAATCAGGTCAAAATTAATTTTATTTTGTTAGCGATAATGCTATCACAGCCAAAGCAACGAAGTTGCCAAAGACAGTCGTAAAAAATAAGCATTTTTTTGTACGAACAGTTTTCACACTGGAAACATTTTTTCACGTGGTGCAGACATGCGCAGTAGAGCTCATCTCTCGCGGCGCGCGGTTGGAAGAAAATTCACAAAAATAGAAAGTAATATAGAAACATTCAAACCCTCACAGCAAGTAGCGATTCTTTGTACGTGTTTTCCCTGCTTGAGTCGGGCAGACTGTGCTCCTGGTTTGCACGCTAATTGTTCGTTCAGCATCTTTTCTCGTTTACTCGCTTTTCATGCTGCTCGCAATTTCACCACAAATCAACGGGCACCGCTTTCCAACCGTTTGCCTTTGTGAGATTAAATATTGAGTTCATCCGATTGAACTAGCAAACAGTAATGTTTTCTGTGTGAAAAACTTGTTATTCGCTTTCTTCATAATCATAAGTTTTACGTTGTTCGTATGAAGTCTACAAGTTCTAAAACCCAAACAAACCAATTCCCTTGCAATAATTAGCCCGTAATAAAAGGATTTGCGAATTCTCTCCCAAACGCAGCATTAATCCATGGCTTGGCACAACATGACACGATTGTGGCATATTATTTGAAAAAAAAAATCTTACTCGTTTTTATACTCAAGTTTTAGTCTAGCAGGTTTTTAAAACTCCGTTGTTTGCGAGTACGAGTACGGAATTGCAACTTGCCATGCAGGATTTCACGCCGTGCAAGAGTGAATGAAAAAACTAACAACGAATGCTTTTTCCTAATCTCGTTGCGCCAGGATAAAACCATTGCTATCAATTGAAAGGCTCAGCTGGCTTTGCTTGCATGAAACAGAATGAACCGCCGGACACCCTTATTATGTAGATCAATGCACAACATGATGTCTCTCCTCAAGAATTGAGAACACCATACAAACAACCTTTGCCAAAAATGGAAATAATTGTGTTTCTACTCAGGCAGCGCGAAGCGTGATTTGCGGCGAACTAATATCAACACAAAGTTTCTTACTCTGTATATACAGTCTAGTTTCTCGTTTATTTTGTTGTTATGAATCGACAAGCGGTAAGAAACTGGAAGAAATACGAGAAATTTGAACAGACAGATTTAATCGCGTCGGGTAAACACAGGCGTGCAAGTTACCGCTGTGCACAAATATTTGAATAATTTCAAATTCCATTGAAAGGGAACAGGGCCAGTTTTCATGCTGTGCTGAAATTTTTCATTCATAATCAGCTCGGTTTCGATAAAATTGCCTCCACAATACTCAGTTTTGTCTATATTTGAGCATCCAGAGATCAAATGTAAGTGTAAAGGTGAACATTTTTCGTTTTACTTCTGGTCGAGCGTGCTGTTTGCAACGCGGTAAAGATTCGTGACTTGTCGCGTTTTAAACACAATCCCTATTTTGACACCTATACAAGTCACACTAGTTCGAATGGAAAGCAAAGTTTGGCAACTAAGCTTTTTCTAAACCATCAACATTAACATAAAGTACAGACAGTCAGCTTATTGTTTAAACTTTTCTGTCTTCCCACATTTTGAAAACGGAATGGCTAATCAACAAGGCGGTATAATCGCCTAAACAACGAGCAAATGGCGATGGCTTGCACTTGCTCGCACGCTAGGACGCTGTTCCAGCTAATTGCTTATCGGTTGCAAGCGAAAAAGTTTAATTGATCTTAGCCACAAAAAAGAAACTCGAGATAAAAAGCACACTTGATGTAGCAGTACAACAAAATAGATCTCATTCCGTGACAATGTTTCTGTTGAGCAAGATGATTGAAACTAAAGGGGGCGTTTCTTTGACAACGAGCCTCTAATTTTCTGACCGTAAATTTTATAAACCGTTCTTAAATAATACATAATGGTATGGTGGTACTGTCTTGATTGTTAGTGTCAGTAGTGTGAAATCCTCATAGCCGTCTTCGTGTTTTGCCCTGTGCGGGTAAAGTGAATTAATTTCCCTGCCTCTTATGCAGGAGTTACGGGTGCGCCAGTTCTCTTGTCTTTATTTCAGGCATTCTAACCAGTTAATGAAATATTTTCTGTCCGATATCGCCAGAAAACTGCTAGAGACAGCAGAGTATACATTGAGATGCCGACCGTGTATTTTTTTGGTGCTTAAATTGCTTCTAAACCAAAGCGTCTGTATGAAGATGACCGAGTTTTGTGCTCTTAAGAACTACATCGGTCATCGCAACGTGTTGAATTGTTTATTTTTTCTAAATGATACATACAGATTAACATGTACACTGCTGTATTTGCACTTGTAATGAGCTGCTTCAACGTGTTTTAACTATTAACATGCATGTAGTACATTTAAACAAAAATAAAAAATTAATAAATAAAAAATAGAAACCCGATGACTGTCGTGGCCTGTAAAACTATTGTTCTTATTCTTCGGAAAGCCATCGTGTTCGTCAATCTTCTGAAAGGTTTTAAACCAGCTCAGGGAAGCTTTTTCTAAATGATAAGACACATTGTGTATCAATAAGTTTTGAAATTCAACAAGCAATCAAGTTCAAAGCAACAGCGCAGCGAATATATCGAGTGCATCCACATGCAGTTGAACTGTTCACCGCACACTCTCGGAAGCGCTTGTGGTTTGAATTTTAATCGCTTTTCAGTGTACCTGATGTCTTAAATAGTAGAACCTGTTTTAAGAGAAACCTTCACAAAGAACTCTAGTCATGCTTGACCAATTTATATTCAGTTTCCGAGTGCACAGGAAGGAGATATATTGATATATTGGCCCTGCTGTTTCAGCCAGGTCGCCACATGCATATTTGCTGTGCATGAAACACCACAAACCGCGTTTTTCCTGTTTACGTGGACTGAAAA
>JAOBYH010617090.1:0-14031 GCA_025403525.1 Umimayanthus kanabou | reverse complement strand
TTCTTGGTTTGTACAACACAGGGAGACCATCCAACTCCGGATTAGGATTGCGTTCTCCTAACGTCGAACGCAATAAAATATGTTGTGATATATGCAGACAAATAAGATAACATAATTGAGTTTTGGTTACCATGGCAACAAGAGGCTAATTTTCTGCCATTTAACTACCTATTTTGGGGCAAACCTAATAAGTCACATATATCAAAAATCAAATAAACCTGACATGGCCTAAAATATTTTCAGTGATTAGGGGTAGGAGGTAAACCTCAAAGTGTACATTTAGTTTCCTTTCCTGATTTTTAATGTAATTTTGAAAATTAAAATTGCAACATCTGGGCTACTTAAGGGTAAAGTTTAGCCTACAGCTCCAAAAAGCTCAACATATTTGGCATTTTTTTATGTTTACCTCCTAAACCAGTGTACAAACATTGCAAAAGTGGTAAAACGGGCGAGTCGTTAACAAACGTAGAGGCTAAATCGTGCTTGTAATTCGACCTTTTTCTGTGTTCAACCTTGGGTGCAAAATTACAGTGGGTGTTATAAAGATAGCTCAAATGCTATATTTCTGCACTAGCTCACAAAATAAAATCAACAAAGTAATCCTACATCACAGATCATCAAAAAACAATTGGTATCCACCCCAGATATGATTTCAATTTAAGATAGACCTTAACAGATATCATTTTTCACACGAAACAACAATAACAAAGGAGTCAAAAGTTACCTTCAAAACATGTCCAGTAAAATGTTTCTACCAATAAATTTGCACAATCCCGCCTGTCAGTACTTTAGAACATGTTTTCACTTTTAGATTATCGCATTTATTTCGAAGAAAGCGCCAGACACGAGCGATAGCATTTAATTTCTACAGCACACCTCACTCAACAGGCTTTTCACACAGACAACCCCAATGCATGATGGGTAACTTTGAGAAATTTTGGCAAGGGGTTTGGTCAGAAATAGTATTATATAAAAGACTCGAAACAGGTGTACAATTTCCATAAAGCTCGATTTGTTTACTTTTAGATTACCTCCAAACTCTGAAATATGAAGACTGAAGTAGCCTGACTGAGCCTTCTTTGCTTTTAGCCCCACTGTAAATTTACCTGCCTCAAATGAGCCTTATGGAGACATCATTCGACCGTTTCGTGTAAAATTGCAACACAAACTCTCAGTTCTTCGAGAATTTGCAGGATTAAACCGTCCTCACCCTTAAGGATGGGCTCTGGTGCCAGCAAAAAGGTCCAAAGTTAAAAAAAAAAATAGTCATTTTAGTCTAGTCGATGCACAAATCAATTAATGGCATCCTGCCGAACGAGTGGTAAGAGAGACACGTCACCACTTACATACATACTTCACATACGCACGTCATTTGTAGCCTCTGATATTGTTATTTCAATAGAGAAAAATAGCCTTTTCTTTAGCCACCCCCCCCCCAAAAAAAAAAAAAACTGAACCCCCTTAAAATAATTCTTTTTTTCCGTCATTTTCTGTTGTATAAGACCACCTTAAGGTTTTGTACGGAGGAGGGCCCCGAGTTGGAGGAGGCTCGATACCCCTCTCGCACGGAGCTCCGCCTCGGTGTTGTCCACTAAAGAGAGACCCCCTGATCTTTATTTAGTTTGCTATTTTGTCCTAGTCCCATCGTCTCATTCATAGTCAATGACCTTTCAAAAATATTTACACTGCAAGAAATTGCTCTTGTAAGCACTACATAATTCTACAACTGGTTAATGTCTTTTGAATTGATGCGAAGAACACGCGACGTGAGATAAACTGTATCCTAGATCTGTCCATTTATCTCTTTATTTAAGAATTGAGAAATGAAATGAAATGTTTAGCAGCAGGTAGCACTCAAGTCTTCATCCTATCAGTTATAAATAACCCGTAGATTTCAAAAAATTATCCTGCCTAAAAACCGAACAACTATCCCAGGGTGAGCTCACATTTCTGCATTCTTATTTGGTACTGAACAAAGATGAAGTGACACGCCACACTTGGCGTGATCATGAATGAACTGGAAATCTCAATCGATCTTTTCTCGTTCTCTGCTGTTCTGAGAATTCAAGTTAAATACCTGTACATGTACATGTGTAATTCTTGATATGTCCAGAGTTTATATAGTATATAAGTCATTATTCTGATAAAAGTTGTATTTGGTCTTAAGCAAAAGTAAATGAGGGGACTCATTTTCTCTTGGTCTTAAGTGAATCGGTTTGGGCGTTTCCAACAAAACGTTTTAATAACTACATACTATATGACTCAAAACTCTAGTAAACATTTAACAACTGACATAGAAAATAGGTACCCAATCGTTTATCATGCTGGAGGATCCAGTGCAATGTTGCTACTTGCGCCCGATTTCATACTTTATTGACTCTTAAAATGATTTCAACCAATCACAGGCCACATTACCCAGGTCGTGATTTTTCACGAAATCGCGACAGTGTCATAATTTCAGGCGAAATCACAGTTTGGTTTCTCTATGAAAGTCAGCCGCAAAAGCATGATTCCACCAGCGTGGAATCATTGTATCGCTTCAAAGAAAATCAAAAGGGGAGAAAAGGAAGCGACGCACGCATTCATTACAAAATTCCCGCAAAAACTTATCTTTTGAAGGAGTACGTACGGTCTCCGAAGCGCAGGAAACTCTAGCGTGCGTGCGTTTACGCATGAATATGAAGTTTCTCAAGTCGAGAGATTTTCGTTTTCAAAAATACATTTTTTTTACGGTCTCGTCAAAATACAAACCATGACTCGACCAAACTCTCCCTGATATTTTTCCGAATCGAGCAAAACCTGCACGATTACATATATGTATATACGTAATGACTTGCGTGGTTGACTTCAGTGGAGGCCCATGCAAAAGTATGCTGGATCTTTGAGCATGGCATTGCATGCATCTCTGTATGTCCTGAAATCAGCGGAAGCTCGTAACTAGAAATTGATGGTTAAAGAACGGCTTCTTTATCACTCCCCGATATAAGAAGCCCCGCTATAACGTAGACCCTGCTATAACGAGCACATTTTCTGGATCAACTCTTAAAATGCCACTGAAACGAAAAATTTTTTCTCGTTTTCCTATTGTTCAGAGCGTATAAAACACCACCGCAAAAAAGATTTTAGCCAAAAGAAATTTTTTGTTATGTTTTTTGCGCTTCAAAATGTTGCATTTTCCACCTCTGAGTGGCGACTGCTGCTCACGGTCAAAAGGTCACGTGACAGGCCCCCGTGACGTAAGAAGTTGTGTAAGTCTCTGCAGTGAGAAAGAAGATCAATGGCCGACAGCAAGAAGAAACGTACTAGTGGAAAGTTTTGTGTGGCAGGGATCAATGAGAAAACGAGCTGCACGAATAGCTCCAAAACACCGGGTATATCACTTCACAATTTTCCAAAAGATCCAGTTATTAGGCAGAAATGGGTTAAATTTGTCCAGAAACGGCGTGTGGACTTTGAGGCACCAACCGCATGTTCAACGTTGTGTTCTGCACACTTTGAGGACGCTTGCTTTACAAGACCGCCTTCTCTTGAAGCGCATATTGTTGGTGAAAAACTTAAGAGAAGTCTTGTGCCAGGAGCTGTGCCTACAAAGGATTGTGTTGTGAAAGTAGATCTGGAAACCCCGTCAGAACGACATAACAGACAAGTAAGTTTTGCAGCTTGTCGTGTCAGTGTCAGTGTGTACAACTACAACTACAAGGGACAACCTTGGGTGATCGATCGTTTCTGACTTGAATGAATCTGACGATTGTTTGACAGAGTTCGGCTCACAACTGAAATAACTTTTTATTTCAAAGACAAAGACGAATTATGTATTTTGTTGTTACTTGGGAAGACATTCTATTATTTGTGATCATCCTTGACTCTTGAGTCTTGTGCTCGTGAAAACGTGCGTGCATGCATGCATGACAGTGAAACATGACAGCAGTCTAATATTGCATATAGCTTTCTCCGCGTTTTTTGTACAAAAATATAAAATATATATAAGCAATTTAGCAGATGAAAAATTGCTGTTAGTATTTTGCCTATGCTAGAAATAATTTCGAGCTTCCAGTTCAAGGGGAACGTTTAAATTGTGATTTCGTTTGTCAATTGTGGGGTCATACAGTTTCATACAGTTGGGGTCATACAGTTTCATTTATTGCCCACTTTTTGTTTGGACTATAAATTATAATCGTTAGTATTTGTTAATGAAGACTTTTTTTCATTTTAAAGGTTAAAAGACGTAAAGGTTAAAAGACGTGTTGCCATTGAGTATGGAGTCAGCACTGTAAAAAAAAAAAAACAAAGAAGTGTTGCACCAAAGACAACAGTGACACCAGTGACAGTGGTACTCCATCTGATGACAGTGACAGCTCCACCACTCCATCAACTAACAACTGCTCTAACAGCAATCTGTCAACCAACTACCCTATGAATGACAGTCCAGCAACCAGTGACCCAACTGAAGATGTTTCATCAACCAGACACGCTCCTGAAGATAATTTGGCTACCAGCAATCCCACCGAGGATAGTGCAGCATCCATCAACTCCACTTCTGACAGTCCATCAGTTAGCATATCAACTCTCCTGCCCTCCACATGTAGCACACCTTTAAACTCCAGTGTGCCACAGACAAGCAGCAAGTGCCCCAACTGCAAAGAACAGATGCGCAAGTTTTACAATGCTCAGAAAAGGAACAAGAGACTCAATAACAAAATTGAAGCTATGGAGAAGACAATTGATGAGCTTGAAGTTGTAAGTTTACGATTCAGTGATACTCACTTTACATGGTTAATACTCATTGCATGTTTCCCTTGGTATCCTGCCCTCCTTCCCCTCTACACCTCTTATCAAGTGCAGTTTCTTAACGTTGAGATGAAAAGTTTTAAAAAATCAATAAATTTATTAATAGTCCACAATTTATTTTATACCATATTTATTGGGATAAGCGCCTGGCTGATTATTTAATTTTTGGACTTTTTGGGTGGGTGTTTGTTGTATTTTCACCACTTTCAGCCACACATTTTCAGTAAGTTTATTTCCATCAACAAAACAAAGAATAAAGAATACTTATCCAACTTCATACTGAGTATAAAGTTTACAGCTCTATAAGGGTGGGTGCTTATTCCAGCGTGCCTGCTTATTTGAGGTGGGCACTTATTAGAATAAATACGGTAATAATAATAATAAATCAACTTCTTGATTTACAACAGAGACTAACCAGAGTTGGAGAAGGAGCAGATGCTAATCATTCTCAGGAAGAATGGTCAGTCAAGGAAAGTAGAGATGGGAAGGCTGGAGAAAAGAATCAAGAAGGAAATGATAGACAATGGTCGGACCAAGAAAGTGAGGATAAAAATGAATCGGGCCATGAAGAGATTGACTGGGAGTCATTGGAAGAGAGTGATGTGGAAAGTGAAGATGATGCTGTGGGTGATGCTGATGATGTCATTGGTGATTCAAAGTCAAGAAATGGTGTTAGGTAATATCAGTGTTTTAGTTAAGTTCTGCAAGTGGTACTGAAAACTCTGTGTATACTGTATTAGAAGACGGTAAGTGTTGCAGCTTAGATGCAAACTTGTGTTAAGTGATTTTTCAGAAAAACATTCTGAGTCCCTGACAGACAATGAACCCATGACCATCAGATTGTCAGATAGACGCTATCCCAATGAGCTACTGGAACATAGTAAATTCTTATTATTGAACCAAAGTCTTATGTACGATTGTGTTTATTGGATTTACACTGGAAGACTAGTTAAAATTGAAAAACTATTTTTTCTGTGTTGGTGAGTAAGCTGAAAATGGTTTTGATTAACAAGGTTTGATATGGTACACTTTTCACCTATCAGGTTTGGTTTATAGCTGACGTTTCAAGTGTTAACCCTTTGTCGGAGCAGATCAATATTAGATTTTAGTGTGATTCGAATAGTAAAAAAGATATTTACATTGAATGCTATTTATCTTTATTTTTCAGAGTTGAGCCTGAAACAGCCAAACATATGCCGAACCAAAGTCTATTGTCTTTTACTCAACACTGCTGAATATCTTCACCATGTTCTGCTTCAAGTGCAGAGAATGTGGGGCAAGAGTTACTATGAAGAGAAATGGTACAATGGTGACTGTGGTGCAGGACTGTGACAGATGTGGTGATGGAGCATTTAAGTGGCAATCACAGCCACTTATCTTTGGGCGGTATCCTGCAGGGAACATTATGCTAAGTTTTGCAATTTTAATGGCTGGTGCATCAGTAATGAAGATTCTTCTTGTCTGCCGTCATATGGGGTTATGTGTCTACACAGCAAGGACTTACTTCTTCCACCAAAATAAGTTTCTGTTCTCTGTTATTCTAAACTACTGGGAATGTTACAGAAGGAAGTTAGTTAACACTCTCAAAGCAACAAAAGAAGTGATATGGTGTGGCGATGGCAGATTTGATTCGATGGGGCATTCTGCAAAATTTGGTGTCTATACCATGTTTTGTTGTACAATCATGAAGATTGTGCACTTTGAAGTTGTCCAAGTAAGTGAAGTCACTCATTCCAGTTTCCGTCAGTATATAGTTTCAGTATTATACAATGAAATTTACTCAAGTAAGTTAGACAATTAACTGCAGCCCTTTATGTTTGTTTGGAAATCCACAACCTCACCAAAAAAATGACAATTAGACAGTTGGTAATACACTAATAATAATAGTAATGATAATAATAATAATAATAATAATAATAATAATAACAATAGTAATAATAATAATAATAATAATGGTTTTTTTTATCATTCCACTAGGTATATGCATGTCTGATGTTCTGACTGATGTAATAAATAAATGATTACAGTCAAGTTCACTTATCTCAAGCTTCACTCCATCTAGAACAAAATGCTGTTTCCCTTGGATTTGGCCTCTATTTTCTCTGTTATTTACCTTATAGTCTTGTATCAAATCACCGCTTTTCTCAAACAATTGTTCTTTTCCCTTGATACAAAACTACATGTACACTGTATATCTCAAACAAGTCTTAAAAATTACTCAGTGAGATAAAAAATGGTGCTATAAAACTGTGAAACAATCATAACATTAATCAGTTGATATAGGAAGTTTCTGGAGTTCGTTTCAATAGAATGATTTTACAAGCTCTTAGTGTGTTATACTGTAGTTACATTATGATTCGCATGTGTGGCAGCTGCAAAACATCTAAATGTGCTATCTTATTAAACATCCACTTTAGCGTCAAAATAAAATTAAGTATATATAATTATAATTCATGTACAACTGTTTCTGTAATGTATTTTAAACAGTCAAATCATACCCTATCACTTTTCGTCCCAGATTGTCTCCAAGAATTCTCAAGTATTTGTGAATCTTTGTCATCTACATGTACGGCACTGTGTCGCTATGATTCAAATTTGTACTTAATTTACATAAAATACATGCTTTGTCCTTCTTTGGTTATGTTGAACTCCAGTTATGTTGAACTTTTTCTCGTTTCCCAAGAGACTTTGAGATAGCTGGAGACTATTGTATCAATACTTTGTGTCAAGAATGGCATCACTAAACATGGAGTCATAAAAAAATTGTGTAATAATATGTTATGGGAACTATTAGATTATTATTTTAACTTTGGAAACTGAAATTATGTAACATATTGGCCATGCTTGGCCATAATTAATTAATTTATTTAAAAATTAATATTAACTACAGCATATTATGTAATATCAGGCAAATGAAGTGGGTGGCAGCCAACAGACAGAGCTGGAGGGTGCAAAAAGATGTTTTGCTTTTCTGGGACTGATGGGCTTGGTGATTGGCATGTTCATATCTGACCGCAATAGATCTGTTGCAAAGTGGATCAGAGACAGTTACCCATCAACTAAGCACTATTATGACATCTGGCATGTTGCACATTCCATTGCCAAAAAGATGATCAAAGCAAGTAAGGAGAAAGGTTGTGAGGCCATCAAGGATCGGATAAAGGGAGTAAGAAAGCATCTCTACTGGTGTGTAACCTCTACAAAACTAGGGTTTGAAGCCCTTATTGAAATAAAATGGGTGTCATTTATGCGACATGTTGCAGACAAACACACCAATCATCCAAGTGACCTATACAAGGAATGCGCACATGGTGAGCTTGAACCAAGACTGTGGATTAGAATTGGTGAGTTATTTCTATGAAGATAATTATGTATGTCGATGATGCAAATCAGCATTTTGAAAAGAATGACGAGTCACAAAGCCAGTCATTTTCCATTATAGTTATTCAACTTGTTCTACTAACCAAGTCTTGAATTTCAATCAAACTTTAGTTGTAAATATGTACATTATAGATTCTTATGTCTGATATTATATATTTATTTAATATCTTAGGAACAACAGTGTATGACAAGCTAAATCGCTTGTTAACAAACAGTACACTGGTTGGTGATGTGAAGAAGTTGTCCCCAGATGCACAAACAAGCAGCCTGGAGGGATTCCATGCCACTCTCAATCATTGGCATCCAAAAATGATTTGCTTCTCCTGGATGGGGACTGTCTGCAGGTAAGATTAATAGTGTATTGATGGTGGTGGGGTACTCATTCAATATATTCACTATCTAGTTTTTGGTTTAATTATGTTGTAAATTTAGCTTGGTCAAGATGAGTTTTGCCATGTAAATTTGCCACATGAATCAGATCAGGCATAAAAAATTTTCTGTGAAACTGCCCATACCATAAAAATAAAATAAATTTTTTACTTATTAAAATTTATGTAAGAAATGTTAAAAGAAAACAACGGAAACCCCCTCCTCTCTAGGTCATTAGATCTTTGTCTGGATGTCAGGGGTTGGTATTATATACACATTCATATAATGCTAATTTTGAAGGCACAAAAAGATTTGTCATTTGAATAGTTCAGTGCAAAATCGATGTAAGTGACTTCAGCTTAAAACTTAAATTCTCTCAAACATTGTGAAAGTTAAAACTGAAAACCCTTTGGAGAATTGAGAATTTGATCCAAATTCACTTACATTGCTTTTGCACTAGTGTCTTCAATTATAACAGTCCTTTCTTCATATATTTGCCAGACACATACTGGCCAGTCTTCATTTTAACGAAAATGTCCAAAGGGAGACCTATACCAACAAGAAAGGAGAGGAGTGTGTGAAAGTCACCTGGCCAAAGTTCAAACTTGGAGAGGAAGTTGTACGCAAGCTTGTAGTGCCACCTTCGTATGATATTTATCTTTGCCTGGAGCATGTTTTGGTCTCATGCTGGTTGGAAAGTCAGATATATGTGAACTGTGTAATTGTTTATATTGCACGAATCAAGAAAATAAGTTTGAATGGAAGTAATTACTTGAGAATGCATTATCAAACTCTTTCTGTATTCAGTCCAAATAAGAAAGTTTTCTAAAATATATGGCTTTTTTATTATTTTATTACAGGCTATGTAGAGGAGATGAGCAAGCTTCTTTTCAGTATGTCAGAGCGAGAAATGAAGCAAACTTATCAGAGGTACTCTTCAAAAGCTCCAGATGCCATGAATACACAGTTTCCAGACAAGCTGCCAAAGACCGAGGCAATGAAACGGTATCATGCACAAAAGCAATTGGTGACAGAGCTTTTTCCAGTCGGTAAGTAAATTAGTGATGAACATAAGCTAAGAAGTACCATGGTAGAGTGATGCTGATTTATCTTAATAGAATGCAAGTTCCTTTTTCCACAGAGTAACCTTCCCCAATGACAAACAAACTGCTAAAAAGAAAACAATAATTTATTACATAATTTTATGAACTTATTGCTTAGCAGAAGCTACAGCTCTTCTTTAGGAAACACTTTGCCAGTAAAATCATTTGGAATTAGTCTGTGAATTGATAACGCTTCCACTGTTCCACACTGCAAGATTCACAATGAGATTTTGTGACTGTGCTAAATTAAGATTTTTGTTTGACTTCTGGTGTTGTATAAATTACCATACCCCTTGCTTTAAACATGGTAGGCATTGTTCAGTTCCCGGGGGTGGGGGGTACTCCCATATATTGGCTATACGGGTATGTACCACTGGAAAGGGTATGGTTTTCAAGCCATTTAGTCTGGGATAGGGTCTAGTGATCATAGAAAATTGGTCTAGAATAGGGTCCCGTTTAACGGGATCGCTCACAAAAGATTGAAATCAAGAACAATTGAGCATTTTTACTCTGGTATAGGGTCACAAAATTTGCAAAATTTAGTCTAGTAAAGGGTAGGACTTTCGCGAACCCAGCGGCACACCCCCACCCAAACTATATGGGAGTACCCCCCCGGGGGTTCAGTTCAACACATCTAAACTACAAGTTGCCCCCTCCATAATAAATAAGTATCATTTTTACTGAAATTTCAGCTGAAGAACAAGATACACTAGAGTCTAACACTTTACAGAGCAGTAGAGTACAGCAGACAAGCAGAACCAGAAGACCACCACAGTGCAGAAAGTGCAAGAAGTCAATGAAGGGACACAAGCAAAGCGAATGTCGCATGGAATAATGAATAGCTTCTACTTTGTTGTAAACATTCAGAACAGTATGTGTCCAAAAATCAATCATTCAAGTACTCTGCTTCCAAGTGCACCAGATAAATTAGATTTTTAGTTGCATTTCATGTTACAGTTACTACTTTGAGGATTTAATTTTATAGAAAATAATGTATTGTACATTGAGTTATGACTGTCAAATTTTCCAAAATTTTGCAACTATCCTCACAAATTACATCAGGGATTCATGTTTGCTGGTTCTCACATAATTGTTGAAAGGATGTTATGTGGAGGGTTTTTATTGCCACAGACTGAAAATGATGCTGTGCTTAATGTTCAAAATTGTTCACAGGACCCACCAGGCCACCCCTTACACATAAACCAATCTGCATAAAGTTACATCAGTAATCATAGTTTGAAGATCTAGGATAAATTAGTCCATAATAAATATGACTGAATTTTTTTTAAACTTTGGTCAAGGATAATTTAATTTTCTGTGAAACAGCACTTCCCAGGGATTCAATAACACAAAGAGCTTTTTAGAGAGATGTTTTTTATGTTAACTTTGAATATACTGTACATGTACCATATTTGCTGGTATTCAAGTATTAAATGATGTAGTATTTAGAGTTTCAGAAAAGGAATGAAAAGAGATGTTAATTAAAATACAGAAACCACCAAAATTTAGCAGCAGTCAAATGGTTCTATTGTACTTTATGGTTGGGTAGCATTTTTCTAATGGCCCCATTTTTATCCAGCTTGGATATGTGTCTGCTGTTATCTGTTGACCCTCTCAACTAAAAATACAGTTGCACACTGATAACTGGAATTGCCAAGGGAAATTGAAATTACTTCGAGTTATGGGGGTCACGAGGAGAAGACCCAAAAGCACTTTATAAAGAGTTTTTATGATAATGCATGCAATGTTTCTTACAATGTAATAGCATAAAACATCAGAATCAAAGAAAACAAAAGAATGAGCTGGGCAAGATTGACAAGTAACGATAAAGAACAGATTGATTCCAGATAATGCACTTTTATTTTCTCTCTGAAAGAACTGTTAAAGGTCAATTTGTCATAGTCTATATAGAATATAAATGAGATCAAATGCAATCTTCCAGTGCAAAATGTTATGGTTCGTTAGTCTGCAAAAGTGAAAATCAACTTCGAGCTATCGAGTGCTTTTATCAATTTTATATTGATGGTTCGAGTTATCAACTCTAAATTTATAGTAAATATATGCAGCAAATCCAAGGTCACTTTTAGTCAGAGTTACGTAGCGGGAAATTTTGGTTAACGAGTGTTCAAGTTGTCAGGGTGTAACTGTATTAACATTTTTAGACTGAAGTACCATTGGCCACAATCTTTCATATATTTGGTGGCTCCTAAAGGAGCCGTTTTTATTATCGAGTATTTGGCATCAATCTCGTCTTGGTGTGGCTGTGTAGCCTTGAAGCTCATATGTGAAGAACTTGGTGCGGACTTGGTGGTATACACATGCAGGCAAAGGTCTGGTGTTTTCCCATCCCATGTAGCCACACAGCCATCTAATGAGCCAACGGTATGCAACGCATCTGAGGAATCTGTAATATGATAAAAGCAAGAATTGATAAAATTCAGAAATAGGCCAGCCATTTTATATTTATAAGTTAAGAGTCATTTCTTTAAAAGCTCAATGTCGGGGGTAGAAATTAGTATAAAATAAGTTAATTGTCTCATGAAACCCCATAATACTGCTTAGAGTTATTATTTATTTGTAAACTAACATCAAATATGACAAGGTACAAGTACAATAAAACAGGATCCCCTGATAAAAATACCTGGGGTTCTCCCAATTAAGGAAGAATTTAATATAGTGGGACGTAAAACTTACATAACTTAGCGTGTGTTAAATAACCAAATTAAGTAACAACAACATTCATTATTCTGATGAACTAACAGTATACATTGACTAGATACTGGAGGAGTATTTTATATTTTAAAATAGGTTTTTAAGGAAACATTTTGCCTTAATTTTAGCTAGACCCTGCAGCAGACGTGGAACCGATTTTGGTCAAGTTTTCTTTAGTTTAAAACAAACGTTCAAATTTCGAAGTTAATTTTAACTCGTTTCTGCAAATTTGACGTTGGCGGTATCGTTGGACTTAGTAATAAAAATTCTGGCCAAAGTTTTTAAAAAGCAGTTGCAGCGCACGTGCACATAAATTAAAAATGATACACAAATGAGTTGGTCACGCGCCCAGCGCCGTGACACGTACGACACAACTCCCTCCTGACTTTTCTATTATTTGGTTCATGGTCAATACCGCACAAATATAAAAACAGGATTTCGTCCTTGAACACGAATTTCTTTATCACTATGCACTTACTTGTTTTTTGATTCTCCTGCACGGCGGCGATAACCCCTTCCATTCCTATCCCTTAATAAAGGAGCGACCATTGAAAGAACTGACTCGCTCGTGTGGTGCCCATAGTCCTCGTGTTCTGTAATGCAGTTTATTCTCTCAATAGAGCCATCGAACACAAGTTTCCCGGTTGTGTGCACCACTTCCCGACAACAGCGGAACTCTTCAGAACCTTGGAGTTTCTCCAAACTGCAGCGCCCGCACTTGCACCTGTTGTCATAACAAAATGATTGCGAACGAGCAGGTATAAACAAACACGTCCATGCAAACTAAATCCGCGCTCGGATCTCAAAATTCTTATTTCAGAAAACACCAAATTATTAAATAGCACTGTACCAGTCATCAAGCGGGGTTTCCTTAAGATATCTTTTTTTCCAAAATGGCTGGTGTTAGGCCATCTTCATCGACTTCTTGGTCCTGGTCATCTTGTTGTTCAGTTGGTGGAGGAGCGAGTGGCTCGTCTTGATATGGCTGGCTTCCGTGTACTACAGTCACGACAGACATCTCTTCTGAAGAGTCTGACTCGCTACAACATTCCAGAGAGTTTACACTTGAATCGAGCTCGGAACCACTTGACATCATGTTTTTTTTTCTTGAACAGCTTTCACTTTCGACTACGAATTTCCCAGAATGTTTGGTCCAACTATGTTGCCCGGAGAGATCTACACAACTTCTTACGTCACAAGCCCCAAACTCGTGCCCAGTCCATTAGCCATTGCAAATCGCAAAATCGCGCTCTTTATGATCTCAAAAATACACCTTTGAAATTTTTTTGGCAAATTTGAGTTGTGATTATGTTTTATACTCATCAAGAACCATCAAAAAATGCAAAACAATTTTCGTTTCAGTGGCACTTTAAGCGAGTCTTTCCTTTGCCACTCAGAGCCGTAAACTGTCAACTTGTTTTCTTGAAACAACAAGTTTGTCAGGACTCAGTTTGACATAGCATACAGCAGAAAAAAGTTTTCAAGACATGGATGACGACATGAAGACACGTAAACGAAGTAAAACTCTTTCTTCAAATTATGGCAAACAGCTTCACGATCCATCAAGTTTCGGGATATGTTTATAGTTTCAGGTTATGAACTTTGCAAAATTGAGTCATGGAAAAGTTTTGGAATTTAATTGTAGAACATATACACGTAACCTGGTTGATGTTCTTAC
>JAOBYH010616979.1:0-14037 GCA_025403525.1 Umimayanthus kanabou | reverse complement strand
GGTTCGAACGGATCCCGAATGGGAGAGCTGGGACTTTGTAAAGCTTTCTGAAGCCTTGCGGCTATGGACGCGGAGAATCCTTTGATGGAAACTAAAGAAACGGATCCACCTGCATGGAAAAGAGAGAAGCCAGAAAACTTATGCAAGCAAGAGATATCAAAGCCAAATTTGCGTGTATTGTGACTCGTCAGATCACAGAGCAACTGACTGCAACAAAGTTACGGACATTGCAGATCGAAAACGGATGCTGATGGAAAAGAAACTTTGTTTTAACTGCGCTTCTGGGAGCCACCGAGCAAGTCAGTGCGCCAGCAAGACCTGTTACAGAAGCTGTAACAAGCGCCACCATACCTCTATATGTGACAGCACTCAGCAAATCAGCAGCAAAGCCTTGACAACGGCAAGTAACATTGAAGGTATTTTCCCAGTAGTGGTCGTCCAAGTCAACGGCATCCTGTGCCACGCCCTTATCGACTCGGGCGCGGGCAGCTCCTACGTGTCAGCTAAACTCATCCACATGCTAAAGCTGAAACCAACTGAAACCAGAGTCAAACGAGTGGATATGCTGATGGGTTCCAAAGTTAGCCAACTTGAAGTGTATGATGCGACGATAAAAGCGCTAGACTCAAACTTTGAAATGCAAGTGAAACTCACTAAAGTCAAGAAATCGAAGCTACTGGGCATCGACAACCCACGATATGAACAGTTAACAAGTCAACCTTTGAAAGCAGCAAAGTTTAATGACTTTGATGAAAAACTACTATTGCCGGTACATGTCGTACTCGGAAGTGGCGAATACGCACGTGTGAAAACAATTGAAAGACCGCTTGTCGGAGCTGAAGGGGAACCAGTTGCTGAAAAGACCAAGCTTGGATGAGTCGCGATGAGTCCAGGCGTTGAGTTGGACAGCAATAAAATGCTGTTAACGCAGACATCTCAAAGGGATTATGAGGAACTTTGTCGCCTAGATGTTCTCGGCCTCGCAGACACAGCAGAACATGCTCAAGTGACGGTGTATGCAGAGTTCAAGGAACGGTTGTAGAGATCTCCCGCCGGATGGTATGAGACAGGTCTACCTTGGAAAGGCAACCACGCCCACCTGCCCAACAACAAGGAGGGGAGTTTGCGCAGACTGCAGAGCCTGACCCGCCGGCGCCGACTCGAACGCAAGAAGCTTGTGGATGCCTACGATGCAGTCATTCAAAAACAGTTGGATGAAGGAGTAGTCTAAACAGCCCCAGCCGAGCCAAAGGGAAAAGAATTCTACATCCCACGTAAGGAGGAAGTGAGAGACAACGCAGAATCAACTAAACTACGAGTAGTCTACTATGCTTCGAGCCGTGCAAACCCAACTAGCTCTTCAACTAATGATTGTCTGTATGCAGGACCACCATTACAGAATAAACTTTGGGAAGTTCTTGTTCGCATACGGAGCTTTCCAATCGCAGTGACTGGTGATCTGAGACGTGCATTCTAACAGATACGTAAACGAGAAGAGGAGAGAGACGCACTACGTTTTCACTGGCGCAAAAACAGTGAAATGCCACCGCAGACGCTTCAATTTACAAGAACACTGTTTGGTCTAGCACCGTCCCCGTTTCTTCTGGGGGGAGTACTCGAGGCTCATCTGAACTCCTGGGAATCGCGAGCCCCAGATGCAGTTGCAGCACTACGCAAAAGCTTGTACGTTGATGACATTCTGGCAGGCAGCGAGACGATTTCTGGTGCAGTACAACGTAAAGCCGAGGCTGTAGAGATCCTTGGAGACGCGACCATTAGGTTTCACAAATGGAGCTCCAATGCTCCTGAAATTGAAAAGAACTGTGATCCCGAGAGGGATCATGATGACCAAACTGCTGCAAAAGAGCAACTGGGGGTAAAACCTGCAGAGTCTAAATTATTGGGCTTAACATGGAGCAAGAATGTTGACACGTTGAGCGTGACGACTGAGAAGAAAACGGAACTATTTACCAAGAGAAGCATTCTAAGTCGACTGGCCAAGGTCTACGACCCCATAGGAATCGCACTGCCGCTGCTGCTTACAGGAAAGCAAATCTACCATGAAGTATGTGATAGCAAGGTACCATGGGATGCTGAACCGAAAGGAGATTTGCGCAAGCGCTGGGAGAAGTGGGAGCAAGCCCTACTGCAACAAGTAACAGTACCGAGAGCTGTCGCACCATTACGAGAAACGATAGAGAAGATAGAGTTATATGCCTTTGGAGACGCAAGCGGCGAAGGAGTATGCGCAGCAGTATATGCAGTCACACGGCAACCATCGGGTGTAACACAAGAACTGCTAGCCGCAAAAGCAAGACTGGTGAAGAAAGGCCTGACAATACCGCGACTGGAATTAGTGGCAGGTCACATGGCCGCTGACCTCATAACCAACGCAAGTAAAGCACTCAGCCATGTACCCCTTGAGAAGCACTGCTGGCTGGACAGCACAGTCGCATTGTGGTGGATAAAGGGAAAGGGCGAATACAAACAGTTTGTGGCAAACAGAGCTGCAAAAATACAAGCCGTGGACGGAGTGACCTGGCATTTATTACGTCCCAACACAAACCAACCCGGCCGATATTGGAAGCAGAGGAGGACACCTGACGACGCTATGGCTGAAGGACCCTCCTGGTTACATGATCATGAGCAGTGGCCACTTAACCCTGTTATCCAACCAACTACAGAAACGCAAGCAGAAGCTAAATCCGTACGCGAACTACTCGGAGCAGCAGTAGAGGTACCAGAGCTAAACCCTTACAATGAACTGCTACAGAAACACCAACTAAAGAAAACAATGAGAGTAAGCGCGTGGATACAGAGATTTGTGGACAATGCCCGCCATCTCCCAGATGAGAGACGAATGGGACCGCTGACAACAGATGAGTTGGAGAAACAGCGCCTATGGTGGATCAAGCGTGTGCAAACTGAAGCAAGCCAGGATCCCAAGTACAAGACTGAGAAGATGGAGCTTGATTTACAGCCAAACTCTGATAGAATTCTAGAATGCAGAGGGCGCATACAAGGCAAGTACCCGATCTACCTGCCAAGCAACGCACAGTTCACAGAAAAGCTCGTGCGGCAGGCCCACTTCCAAACTACTCACGAGGGAGTTGGCCTAACAATGGCAAAGATCAGAGAGATGTACGGGGTACCGCGTTTACGTCGCCTAGTAAAGAAGGTGAGAAATGAATGTCATTTATGCAAACGGTTCACAACACGTGGCTACCCCGCCCCAACACCAGGGGTACTGCCGAAGACACATACAGAACCAGCAACGCCGTACAAATACACTGCGGTGGACTTCGCTGGGCCGATCCATTATAAGATCACAAAGAAGATTGCAGAAAAAGCGTACCTTGTATTGTACTCGTGCAGCCTGACAAGGGGGGTCTATCTAGAAGTGCTTAGAAGCCTGGAGACAAGATAATTCCTTCAAAGTCTAAAGAGATTCATCGCACGAAGAGGTAGACCAGATATTATCTACTCCGACAATGGGTCAATCTTCAAGGCTGCAGATAAATGGCTGAGACGTGTGAGAGAAGACGAGAAGTTCTACGACACCCTTAACAAATACGACATCAAGTGGCGTTTCAACTTATCCAGAGCACCCTGGTGGGGTGGGCAGTTTGAGCGCCTAATCGGCATATTCAAGTCCGCCTTCAACAAAGTAGTGGGGAAATCCTTCCTGACATTTCAAGAGCTGATAGAGATTGTCCTCGATGTAGAGATTAGCATGAACAATCGCCCTCTTAGTTATCTGGAGGACGATGTGGAGCTACCTGTGCTCACGCCAAGCGCCTTCCTTTTTCAACAACCTAACCAAATACCGGAGCTGGAACCACATCATGAAGAAGATAAAGACCTTAGGAAACGCCCCCGGTTTCTGCGCACTACCAAAGACGCCACTCTGGTTCCGTTGGACACGCGAATATCTAACTGGACTGAGGGAGAGGCACAAGGCGACAGGAAATACCGGCTGCCCCAAGGAAGGAGAGATTGTGATTATTAAAGGGGATCAGAAGATCTAGAACAGGAACCTGTGGAAGCTGGGGAAAGTAGTCACACTGCTGACGGGGAGGGATGGCGTTACGAGAGGAGTAAAATTGAAAACCGCGAAAGGGACACTAGAACGCCCAGTACAACACATCTACCCCTTGGAACTCAGCTGTGACGTGAAAACCCCTGCAAAACAACTCAATCCTGCTGTGCCGGAATTCAAGCCCAAGAGGAAAACTGCGGAGACAGCGCACGCAATCAACCGAGTGATTCTGGAAGACGAGTAACGTAGTAGTCAGTTCCCTTTTGAACATGTGACACCTACGGAGTCACATGGGGGAGTGTGTCGGGAACTGGGACTGAGGATCTTACTAGACGAACACTGTATCATAGTTACAGTATTTCGATATAGCTGGACTTTGGACGCGCGTTCCGCTTGGAAGCGCCTAGAACAACATGTACATAAGTGTGTGTGTGTGACGTATAAAAATAGGAAGTCATAACCTAGGGCAATTGGCACGTCGCGCCCAAATAGTAATAGTTATTTTTTAAAATCATATTTTGTCACGGCACTAACTTTAGCTACAAATGTAATCCCTAATATTTAGTATAAATAGAGTAAATATTTTGTAGAAATTCAGAAGTTGTGAGATCCACAGTGATCAACAAATAAACGAGAAAAGTGATAACCAAGTAGGTGAATTCATTCTCGGAGGCTCAAAACTGAATAATTCCCCACAACGTTCCCTTCATATAATAACAATAATGACAATGATAAAGATAATGATAATGATAACGATAACGATTTAAACGATAATGATACTAATAATAATAACTTTGTTAGTGTGTCATTAAAACTCGTTTCCAAAGGTCAAATGGTTCGTTACCCATTGTTTAAAGGTCGACGCATCATTTGTCTGACTACCCTGGGTGCCAAAGGTACGGTATTACCTTTTTAAAATATAATTATATCCGTTTATTGTGTAAAACCTGTACTAGTATGCACTAAAAGGAGAAAATTAGAGGCAGTTTTAAAAAATCTTATTACCGACTTCAGGCCGTTTGATGAGAAATTTTAAGGCGACGGCAGAATTTTTTAAATACCACTCAACAAAGTTGCAATGTTTTCTACCATTGGGAATGCTAAAATAAACATTTTTGTAGAGTGATTAGCTGCATGGCAACTGGGGGCATCGCTTCTCTTATTTGAAATATTTTGAAATCATTAACGAAAAAGTTGTTGTTTCATAAAAATATTTTTGTGCCAGCAGTTTCTTGATAAACATTTTAAAAATACAGTTAAATGTTAATTTACCGGGACCTCTCGACATTTTCTTAAAATAGAAAAAAAAAACACTTGCGAATGCTACAAATCAAAACAAAGATTAAAATATTTAAGCGCAAGATGTAAAAAACAAACTCGGTTTCAAAGCCTAAAGCTGAATCAAAAATATTTTGGCGCAGTGGCGTGACTTCTGGCTCTAAACCAACTCGTCCGTGGCGACAATTGATAAATTATTAATAGCTCATTTGTATTCAGAGTTTATCCGTTGCTAACGATCCGCTCAACAATGGCGCACAATGACAGGTTTTGACACGTAGCCTCAGCGGTATGCGCGGGTTTGTGCATTAATTGGAAAGTCGGGTAGTTCGAATCTCCGCGTGATCCGACCCAAACCATTGAGCGACTACTACACAACTTGTATCCAGTCAGTTTGTTACAGTCCGGAACGAAACAATTGAAGTGCGGTTGCAGGTGAAAGATATTGTGTTTTGCGATTCGTCAAGCGGGACAGGACCTCAAGAAGCCGAGATTCTCCAGTCCATCGGCAGAAATACTTCCTATTTACTGGTACGTTTACATACTAAATTATAGTGCAACTTTACACACTAACGGAGTAACGGGTTAATTGCTGATGAAGTTTCCATCATCGATGCATGTTTAAAAAAACACTTGTACTAAGAATATGTTGTTGATAAGATTCGATATTCGCTCTACGGACGCTTTGCGATTGAGTTGTTTATCACTGAACCAGCGAGGCAAGTCCCAACTTTTCCAACCACAAAATTCACTGGGATGTACGTTTAGTTTTACCTTCAAGCCAGACAAGGATTTATGTCGTTACAGCTAAAATGCAATCGCTTGTTAGCCCGTGTTTTCTATTGGTGGAGCTATCTCAATATCTAAGTACGCTTATTCTGGATTCAAAACATTTTGACAAATCGAATCTACTCGTGAATTTTACCAAACGCGACGACCAAAAAGCTGAATCGCTTGCGTTTCTCAACAGACTATTCAGACACCGATTTACAATCATCAACTTTAACTGCTCAGAAAGTAGAACTCATAGAATGTAAGGTAAATAGAAGATGATACAAATGCCGCGATTTTTTACAGACTGATTATTTTTTCAACTTCAAGTATATTTTTAGTCAATAGAATTCGGCATCACCATCACCATCGGGTAGAATTTTTGACATTTTAAAGCGTGATTGTCGAATGGATGCCGAGTAACAAGGTCTTAGCATTTTTACACTTATTTAACACTTATCGTAGTCTGATCCAAAGGGATTTTAAAATGTATTTTTGTAAACAAAACTTATTCGAAAAAACATTTCTAATTGAACTGTGACAAGGTCAAAGTTTCTATTTTCAGCGTAGTTCTTGAGCAATCATCTGCTGAGTGTTTACATAAATACAGTTTTCCACTACACTGGTTGCAGGGCACACAACCCAAATCGCACAGATCGAATATAAAACGGCTACCTATTTTTTTTTAATTTTCAATTTATTAGAAAGTTTTTAATGTTGTTTTGATATCGTGCCTTGTTCGAGAACCCGTGAAATGTACAACAAAACAAGTGACAGTTGAATGGCTTCCTTAACGCGCTGTTTCATTGGACGAGAACACGAAACAATAATGGCGGCCCCCACGGAAGCTGTTGTACGAAGCGAGGTTTCACTTTTTTCAAACAGAATTCGCCCTAAAGTTGAGTTCCGTTTGTGCCAATATTAAAGGTGCTTGATCTTAATCAAATTGGCAACGCACCTATGGTAAGGAATGCTCCGGGCGTTTGACTACGTGCTTTGAATTTGTGAATTTTGAATCCGTTGGTATTGTTTTGTTTCTCAGCAACGTTTGAACTGAGTTATCGACTCTACATCTTCAACACACTTAAAATATCTCGTCACTAAGTTACTTCACGTGCGATTTATTTATTTACACCTTATTTGCACAGTTTTTATGGTATTTTCAAAGTATAAATAATATAAAACCATTTGAGTTGAATACTATCAACCGATTGTAAGAAACGTCCTTGAATGTGTTGTATTGTTATATACAAACACATCTGACTCTGAGGTGCTCTTGTTCGCTACATATATCAGAATATTTTTAATTGTGGATTAGTGCAGCGTGGAAATCTGTGTAGCGTCGGAGAGTGGAAATTAAGATATATTGCAAATACACGAGTCAAGATCTCGAAGATAAAAAATGATTGTGGGAAAGGTCTAAAAGTAAAAAAGTTGTAAACTGATACACGTAGTCAGATCAGTTATAAAGTCGTAAATTAGATAAATCAAAAAATGATGTTTTAGAAACGAAAAACCTGTTATTCACTGAAATGTTATTTTGAATTGTATTTTAACTGAAACTATATCCATACAATCTTAAAGACTTATAGTAAAAATAGCAGCACTTGTCATGTTATCACAAAGGTTTATGGGGTAAAAATTCATCATACAGATATTAATGTACAAATAACGTCAGTGTTACCCAAGTTGTAGCCTTCAAACACAGCACATATATTGAAAAATTATCTCAAAATATGTGTTCATATTTCCCATGATGTGAGATACTGGTGTCAGCAACTGTTGCTTACATGTGGTAGTTTTTCATAGTTTAAAAATGAAAAAGCTTTGGATTTCATAGCTCTGACACTGACCCTTGACTCAGAAATCATAAAATTGGCATAGAAATTAAAATGTAGTTCTGGGGTGCTCAATGTGTGCTCAACTTGCCGAGATCTGAATTTTTGAATTTTCTAGCTCTAGCATTGGCCCTGGGCTCAGAAATCATAAAATTGACTACAAAACTCAAATGCAGTTCCGAGGTGCTCAATTAGCCAAGATGTGAATCTTTAGATTTTCTAGCTCTAACACCACTCTTGAAAGTTACTGATCACAAAAAGGTTTGGCATTAATCCATTAAGTTGTTCAGGAACTGTTCCCTTTTAATGAAACCTGAAGTAAACTGTAAATATTTTGAATCAGTCAATCAGATTGAAAGCTTATGTACATGCTTGACCAGTCTGCCAGCAAAATGTTGCATTAGAGCCCTTGTAGCAGAAGGATTGGATGGCTCTAGGCCCCAGGGGCCCCACTCACATATTTTAATGACGGGGAGGTCTGAAGGATTTTTTTGGGTCTGAAATTTTGACCAAAAGGGATTTTTTTTGGTCTATGAAAGACGCCGGGATTTTTTTGGTTGCAAAAAGAGCACAGGGATTTTTTTGTGGGATTTTTTTGGGGTATGCTAAAAAGTAGGGATTTTTTTGGGTAGAAAAATTCTGAAGTTGGGATTTTTTTGGGTATAACTTATGAACCTCTGTCGTAATCCCCCCACCCCCCTCCCATCTTTAAAATTTCTAAGTGGGGCCCCTGGGCTCTAGGCTCAACGTACACATGAGGGTTCCAGGCCCCTTTAATATTGACAATATGTATTTACTTTAATAACAGGCAGCTCCAGTAATGGTTAGCTAGGCTTGGAAAGCCTATCCATGGTTAAAATGGAAGCAATGTACTCCAGGTAATCAATTATATTATGACACTGATCATATTAGACAATACTGTACTGCAATAATTATACCTAATACTAATTATAATAAACTATTTTGACTCAATATGATGATAAAATGTATATTATATTGGATATAAATTTTCTGATAAGTTGATTTCTTACTAACATTAAACTCTCACTTTAATATTTGGGTGTCTATTTCCTTGCTTACAGCTGTTAGTTTGTAGCTCTTAGAAAATGAGAGGATACACGTTACTTTTATTCAGTAATTTAGAGGGCCACGAATTTATCAGTTTTTTTCTACTGTCAAGTGCTACCCTTGTTAAATAAAGTCTTTGTTGTTGTTGTTGTTGATTCTTTGTGCAATTTACATAATAATATACATCCTACAATCTCTTGTCAGAGTTCTGATTGTTTGTCATAAAAAATCTTGAAATCAAGTGTTGTGAAAAAGAAGTGATATGCAATAGTTTATTTCTAAATACACCAGTGTGCTCTCAGCCGACGGTAATGTGACAGCCATGTGCAGTTAAAAATCATTTTGAAGCCAACTTTAGCATGTTCCCTTGTAAACTTTTGATTGATTTCATGTTTATATAATTTTAGATTTCTTATTACTTTTATTGTATTTCAAATAGTGTAAATTTGTATTAATTATGATAATTAATGTGTTTTGAGTAGAAATGGAGAAGTCCACCATGAGCGAAGAGACATGGATGTTATTCTCATAAAGCACTGCAGAGGAGGACTAGGTGAGTGAATGAGTACCCACCACCACTATTAATACTGCAGCTCATAATAATTTATATGCTATCCAATGCTCGCAGTTTTTTGAAACTCTGCCTAACTAAGTTTTTTGCATTTTATTACCCAAGACCAGCTCCCATCTAGCATTATAGCTAGCTCAGTTCAGTTGTTATAGTATCGGTGATCTGTTCTGGAGGTTGTGGGTTCAAATCCCACTGGGATCAGAAATTTTTCTCTTTCTCTGTGTGGGCCTATTTCCGTTTTAGGGCTATTGTGCAGGACAAATTACTTGGTATAATTATTTTTACAGCACTTCAACTTACCACATTTGAACAACTATTTAATTAATATAAGTTTTTTTACAGATTGTTATAGAGCCTGAGTAATCTTCATAGAATGAGGCAATAAAGTTTAACTAAATGTACAGAATAAGCTTAGTCATACTATTGAGAAAAGCTGCAGCTTGAAAAATTTCAATACTTTTTTTTAAGAATTGTTTATAAGCAAAAGATGTATAAGATAACCAACAATTTTCAAGTTATTGACTAGAAGGTTTTATTTAATAATAGCTTCAAAAATGTTTAACAAGATTAGGCCCCCTTCCCCCTTTCCTTCCTGTCCCCCCATCTTGCAAAGTTGTGTCATGTGATTGAAATAAAATATTTTTGAACGGCTTAAGTTACCTTTTTTGGTGATTCTACATTAAGACATCATTTTATATTTATTTAATAAATTATAATAATGATATTAATTAAATAGTAAAAATAATTATATTTTTAGTATGTACATATTAAGTAATTTATGTTTTGCCTAAGTTTTGTTCATCACAACAAACACTAAAATATATCAATATGATTTTATGTAATTTTATTAGTTAACTTGAATGTTTGTGATGTTATGATGGTATTTTTGTATTTACTATAGGTATTAAGATTGTTGGAGGGAAAAGTTCACTTGGAACTGACTATGGAATTTTTGTGAAGAAAGTTCTTGCTGGAGGAGTTGCAGAGATTGATGGTGAGCAGAAATGGGCACAAGTCTTCTAGTGTTAGTAATATTTGACCCTAACATATTTGCCTGCCTCCAGTTGCAGGTGCAAAAATAAGAGTGAAAGATGCCATAAGGCAGTTTGGTCAAGCAGATGATTTACCAAGGTTCCCCCAGCGGCACCCTCTCTGAAATCTTTCCAATTCGAACTTCAAAACTTAAACTTGGCCAAACTTATCATCACCAGCTACTACTATGACCAACTGCAGACCCTATAGGGAGGTAGCATCAAACATTATTTTCATTTAGGGAAAAATTCCAAAATGATTCAAGTGCTAGGGAGGGGCAAAGGATATATTAATTATTATTCTTGGGTTTGGCTAACTTTCATTTTTGGCAAGTATTAAATTCTTGCTGATGTTAAAAACTTTCTCCAAAATAATCTGACTTTTTATTGTGTGTGGTTATAAAAATTAAAAAAAATTGTTTCAACTGAGCTGGCCTATAACTACCTGAGTACTGTGTTCTAACAACTGAAATTATTCTTAAAATCCTTAATAAAATTATTCTTAAAATCCAAGCTTTTGCCAATCTACAGCATCATCAGGAACTAACCTATGTGGTTATCCTTAATATCAAGCTTGAATCAAATGGAGAAATTTAAATATTTTTTGCTACAAAGCAACACTTTTACGCAATCACTTTTTGTGAAATCTTATTACCTATTGTTGTGTTAATTATTAAGTGCATGGTGTGGTTCTGACTTTAGTTCTGACCAACAGTGAATATTTTGGGCTTAAATTATTTTGGGTTTAATTTATAGCTTCATGAATTTGTACCTCACTAGATAAATATATTGTTGAACTGGGTCAATCCATATTGCGTTCCCTGCTATAGTTTGAATGAGGTGTTATGGTCATACATACTGTCCGTAACAAGCTAGGGATTATGTTTCACAGGGCGATTACAAGAAGGAGACCAGATTTTGGAAGCAAATGGGGAAAGCATGCTGGGAATTTCTAATGACAGGTAAAATTACACACAGTCTTGTTGAGGAAGGTGTAACAGTTACATTGCCCACTCCATTATAAGGATTACAGATTGAAGGGGTAAGCCCATCATTGGGTAGTTGTTTTTTAAAAACCTTGATTGCTCAAAACATTTACTTTGTAATTCTTTAGGGAACTACAAGTTTTTGATGCTACACTATTTCTGTTAGTTTTTTAACTGAGCTTTTGGCTCTTGCTGTCCAGAGCCTTGTTCACAGTGATGAAGTTGCTGTGTGATCAGGTCACGTGATCTGTGACCTGATCAACCTGTCCCAGATCCGTGCAAGATTGAATCAGTTAAAAAACTGAAATAGTGTACATAGCGTCAAAACTTATAAAAGTTCCTTATAGAATATTTAGTATCCCTGCACACTCATTTATATAAGAGAAAAAACATTTCCTTTGTAAGTTAGGGTATAATTTTTCAGTGTTACATGTATAAGTGAATCAAGCCAGAGGAAGAGGGGAGGTCAGGAACAATTTTTATGTTGGGGATTTAATAGCAGTTAGCTGCCTATGGTAGGGTATTTTTTTTTAATAGTTGAATTTCTGAGTTCATTTAATTTATGTCAATTATTTATATAATAAGTGACTCACTTGACTTTTAACGATTGCTACGAGTTGGCAGTGTCATAACAAATTAAATGTCACGCCCACAACCACATCTGCCCTTCTCAAACCTCCTCCATCCTTCCCCACCTCTGCCTTAACAATACTATTTAAAAATTAATGTACTGCCATATAGCTTGAGAAAAAAGTTCTGCTCTCAGTAGTAATTTTCAGTGTCTTTAGCCTAAACAATAGCCAGGACTTTTCCCATCTTCACCCATAACAATATACAGCACTGAATAAGTTTCTTTTTCCCCGAATTGTATTGTTTTCAATCATATCCTTTTTAGTTTTAGAAACTTTTAGCAAATATAAACATTTTAGTTAGTATTACTACTTTAGTTTTTTAACAATCAGACAAGTCTTTCTGTGTCACTTGAGTTTTATCTAACTGGTAGACCAGGTGTAATAAGTCATAAATTTTGAAAATTAATATTAACTAATATGTTCTAGTGTGATATTCCTGAATTGGGCTCGCAGACCAATTTGTGTGTTTGTAAACCTTAATTACCACAACTAAAATTAACTGCAGACAGTACTGTCTTGGCCTTCTGGTCCTCACCAGTGCAGTGCTGATACTGGAGTTTAGGGAAGGCAAAATAACCTCCTCAGAAAATCCCACACAAGTGGGATCTTCGTACCTTGCCAGAGTGCTCAAACTAGAAAAACTAGTGAGCTACACATATATGTGCTAACAATAATGGTACGCTCCAGATAGAGTGCTCAACAAGGCATGCACCAAGAAGCATCATCTAAATAAATATAAATAGATTCATGATTTATATTAATGTTGTTCATATTTTATCTTGCAGAGCTCTTTCTATCCTACGCAGTGCCGCAGAAGCTAATCATGCCAAGCTTGTCATTAGCAGAGACAGTCAAGCAAGGTATAGTATACCCTGGCCAGTGATATAGGTCTGCTGTAGGAGCATACATAAAAGATATTTTCAACATCTGTAAACATTGTGTTGCAGCTACAACATATCCACAGGTTATGAAACCTTTTAAATAATTATATTTTAAAAATGTTTAATAGGTGCTTACATGTAGATATGTAGTAAATAGTTGATAACACAGTTACCCTTAGATCTATACAGTATGAATTTTTAAGAAGTATTAAATATTAAATAAAAAAACTCTTCTGATTTGTAAGTGTTGGATTTTATGCTGGTAGTTGTAGTCTGTAGTATTTAGTAATAAAGTACATGTACTAGTTACTAAGATAAGGTATTTAAGTGTTGAACAATAAATAAAATTAGTTTTACATAATTTTACCCTAAATTGTAACACATCACTAACAATATCTGTTTAGCAATTGATTAGTATACAAGCTTTCAAGTAAATGAAGTGCACGTGCATAATTATACAGATGTAGGGAGCACAGGCCACCTGTAATAACCATGATATTAAAGGAGAGTAGTCTCAGAGATGCGAAGGTTAGAAAATTACTGGGCCTGTCATTCAACTTAAGTAACAGAGAAAATATGGCAGGGTATTCAGTCACTAGGCATGTGAATTACTGCAAATGTATGGAAAATTATCAATTTTTCAGGCGTGTGAAGTCATTTGGAGGTGTGTGGCACACGCTCAAGGCATGTGTCTTGGTATTTCTGTAGTCTACACATGTAGACAGGTGGCCATTAAGGAGGTGTTTTGGAAAAAAGTCAGATAAAAGAAAGCCAATAGTGAATCATAATCATAAATGAATTACAGTGATTGCTATAAATTTGATTAAAAAAAATTACACATGTTTGAACAAAATGGAAAACATAGCAATAGGCCCTTTGCAGCTGGAGGTCACATGGTACAAAATCCAAAATATTGGAGAGCAAAAGAATGTGACAAGACTC
>JAOBYH010616868.1:0-14038 GCA_025403525.1 Umimayanthus kanabou | reverse complement strand
AGTAGTAGTAGTAGTAGTAGTAGTAGTAGTAGTAGTAGTAGTAGCAGCAGCAGCAGCAGCAGCAGCAGCAGCAGCAGTAATAGCAGTAATTAATTTCATTTCGTGATACATGGCGATAGATAGTAGTTTTTTTTTAATATGTTATTGCGGCCTTCCACCCTAGCAGGGCCAATTAAAGAGCATTACATGTAATTAAAAATGCACTGCTAAGTACTTACCGGTATGTTTTTATTGCTGCTCGGGAATCGTTTCAAAGCTCATGCAGTCAACTCCGGTATACATGATTTCAGTCCTTCAACTCGTATGAAACCATGGTATTTAAATAACGCATCAAAAAGTCATTTGGTCCGAATTCAGGCAAACATATCTATTGTCCCAAACATAACTTCAATACCGAGAATTCAGGAAAACAGGTTTCTAAAACATTTCCGGGGGAATAGATTCTTTTGGGCCACCCTAAAAGTCTTGTATTCGGCGTCTGCAATGTCCGCAAATGGACTTAGTTCTTAAAACTAAAACATCAAGTTACAAGCCATTGAGCACTTAATCTTCAGTTTAGAACACTTAGTTCAGAGGATTATCTTTCATTAATTCAAAGTGCAATCAAACACAAACTCGTTAAACTGTATTGTGTATATAGTAAATTTAATCGGCAAAACGGTGAATCTTTCTGACAGTGTTTCTGTAATTTAATTTACTCAGAGTTATGAATTTAAAAAATAACCCACTCGCACTGAGTGTGGGGTTATTAAAAGACGGGTAAAAAACGTTTGGATGAATTTAAATGGCGTTTTAACACACCTCAATTAAAGACCACATTTTAATCTAATATTCTAAGTGACTGTTTGTTTAGAATATTTTTCACAGCTGTGTCTTCCTTAGGGCTAAGTGCACTTTCAGTTATAAATGACCCATTTAACTGCATTAGGCTGTAAGGTTTGTTTTGTCACCTTCCGCCCAGCTCGATTAGAAACTTTTAAGGGAAAAAAATACAGCAATAGTTTCAGTCAAAACTGTGCAGATCGAACACGAGTTCTCCGAATACGCTATATATACTGAGCTCGAAGTTTGTAGTTTTAAACATTTGTAGCAAATTCATGCGAAAATTGTTCTTAAATTCAGGCTCTTATTTTTGTACACAATAAAGATGTTGTAGTTTGAAAATGGGATTTGTGGTTCTAGATATGAGCTTAAGTTCAGTTGACATTGTTCTCAATTTGTCAGTCTTAAAATTTGGCAAATTTCAAATTAAAGTCTCGGTGTTTTTTTATTACAGAAAAGCGTGTAATATTTAAAAGTTCAATATGAACTCGTGCTTTTTGCACGTGGCTTTTGTTGTCATAACAGCGATAAGAATTCATTAACAGTGCGGCTTCTAAATAATATGAGGCAACTGACTTCTATTCTATTCATATGACGAATTTGACTCAACATATCCAACATTTAGAAACTGCAACAGAAATTCAACACCGGCTAAGACGTAAAGTACCCTGCTTACTTCCGACTTCTATGGCCAGAAATACAACCTCTTATTCTAAAATCTGCAAAGCTAGGTGGATGACAAACAAATGAACACAGGTTCTAAACATTCTCTCAAAGAGCTCTTTTCAGCCGTTTTACTGAACTGACATCGCGTCCTCTAAAAATCATTGAGCAGAATATTGACTACATGTGCAACAGAACAAAGGTAAAGCAAATTGAACAAAATAATAAAATTATAAAATTATTGATAAACATTTTATCTTGTATACTGATAAGTATTTAGAACATCTTGCGATAACAAGGCGGATGCTATGCCGTATATTTGAATGTGCAGAGGAAGTCTTCTGGTTAATTGTCTCACTCAGTTAGATGTGTAAGTTTTGTAGTCCTCTTAGTATACTTTTTTGACTTTCTGGCTTTAAAATCTTTCAAAGTGTGGTTGTGCTGAAACGACGATTTTTTCATTTTTTTAAAATGCGTTTCGATTAACTAAATATAGCGAATACTGTTGTCCGTTATCCGTCATATTTACAATCCGAAAAATTACTAACTACATCTGCGAAGATAATACAGTCATATAGGTCATCAGTTTTACTGAATTAGTTTTGCGAAGAGTATATGGTTGTTGCTGCTATGTATTATCAACAGTGATGGTAATGGTAATAACCTGCAACAGTCAACTACTAATACCAACGCCAATGCCAATGCCAATGCCAATGCCAATACCAATACCAATACCAATACCAATACCAATGCCAATGCCAATGCCAATACTAATATTAATACTAATTCTAATATTAATACTAATACTAATACTATTATTAGTACTAATACTCAGTTAATAAACTAATAAAGTAATATTAGTATCAATATTAATAAACTAATAAGTAAATAATACTAATAAAGATAATCACTAATAGCAAAAGCAATATTTACAGTAAAACTAATAATAGTGGTCATAATAAAAATTAAAATAAAGATAATTACATAAATAATAATTATAATAATAATGATAATGGCATTAGTTTTAGCATTGACAACGGTAACAGTTACAGCAGCAGCGACAGCAACAACAAAGTCAGTAATAGTAACATAATAATAGTTGATAGTTAATTGTACAATGGTAATGCTAATAGTAATAATAATAATAGTAATAATAATAATTCTAGTAATGGTAATAACACTAGTATTGGAAAAAACAATATCAATAACAGTAGTAGCAGCAAAAACAAGAGCAATAGAATTATAACAATAGCAATGATAATGATAGTAGTAGTAGTTATAGTAGTAGTAGTAGTAGTAGTAGTAATAATAAAAATAATAGTAATAGTGGTAGTAGAATAATAATAGTAGTAGTAGTAGTAGTAATAATAGCAGTAGTAGTAAATGCAGTAGTAGTTGTTGTACTACCAGTAGTAGTTGTAGTTGTAGTAATAGCAGTATTATTGAAAGTAGTAGTATTTGTAGTAGTATAGTATTAGTATTAGTATTGATAGTAGTAGTAGTAGTAGAAGTAGTAGTAGTAGTAGTAGTAGTAGTAGCACTACTACCACTACTATCACTACTCCTACTACTACTACTACTACTACTACTACTACTATCAATACTAATACTAATACTATACTACTACAACTACTACTACTACTACTACTACTACTACTACTGAAAATATACTACTACTTTTAATAATACTGCTATTACTACTAACTACATCTACAACCACTACTCATACTATTACTACTACTACTGCTACTACTACTATTACTACTACTACAACTACAACCACTACTCATGCTACTACTACTACTACTACTACTACTACTACTACTACTACTACTACTAATAATAATAATAATAATAATAATAATAATAATAATAATAATACGAATACGAATACTAATACTACTACTACAAATACTACTACTTTTAATAATACTGCTATTATTACTACTACAACTACAACAACTACTACTTGCTTCTGCAAGTGCAAAGTAATTGCTGACTTTGCTGTTAAATTATCACTGGTCTTTCCTCAATATAGCTTTTGATTTATTGTTTTGGCAATCGACAGAGATAGGATTACCATATGTCTTTATAAAGGAACCTTGAAAAATACACCTAATTTGTATGTAGTTCTAAAATAAAAAAATAACTTTGAATAGTTTTGGCTACCTATAATCTAGGTCAGTCACCACAGAGCTGCGAGGAAGAAAGAGTATGTAGGCAAGCTATAAGCATTCGGACATCATTTAAATTTCGGCAGATACTAGAATCAAGTTGTATTGAAAGCATCATTCTCTGGGCGTTCTATGGGAATCTATTGGGTATTCTGCTATTCAGTATCTTTCAGTGGCAAGGACTTTGAAGAAATTGAACTATACTCATGCTCACTGTTTTAGTAGCTATCGATTCGAGACTTTGAACTATACTCATGCTCACTGGTTTTAGTAGTTATCGATGCGAGACTTTGAACTATACTCATGCTGACTGTTTTAGTAGTTATCAATTCGAGACTTTGCACAACAACGTTTCGGATTGATGTTCAGATTGCAACTAAGGACAGTTCAGTTGGTTACCGAATCACTTTGTCTACTGGTGTTTTCTACAGACATCCACACGGTTATTCCTCTCAGTCGCGTAATCCTTGCCACTGCTCTATGCAATCTATTTAAGAAAACACCTCCGGCATCGCTATGTAATCGCTTTTTTGCTTCAAAGGGCTTCATGCGTCTTTAGCAAAACTGCGCAAAGCAATAAATGTCTTTGTTTGTGTTATGTGCATGATGTCCAAGATGGGCTGGTAAAAGTTTGTCTTCGTGGGCGGGCCAAAGTATAAATCCATCCAACAAACCATGGGCAGGGGCCCTGTTTAATGTACATCAAAGCACTTCCGCTTCTTTGGTTTTGTTGTTTGAGTTGTATTTCCGGTGGTATACAATGAAAGACGAGCGAATTCTTGCACTGGCGCATACATTACCATTGAGCAGCGCACAAAGTACGAATGATTTTTCCCAAACCCATGATATGCAAATAGTTATCCTGCGTCACAACCGAGATTTTCACTAAATTTTTGGGGCAACGAAACCACACAGATATAAATATCCGGCAACCTGAAGAGCAGCGTCTTTCCATAGTCAACATAAAGTAATTTGAAAAGGTTTTTAAAAACTGGAAATATAGAAACCTTTTGCCGTGCATCGATCTTGACATTGAAATGCCATGGATTGAAACATCCGGTATTAAGAGTGAAATCCTTTGGACCTTTAAGCTGTCAATAATTGCTTGTATTTCAATTGGTAAGTTATAATTTGTCAAGGAAAACACCATTGCAGATTTAGACTTTCTTACATTTGTCTTTTTTGTAGCTATTAAGGTTTAAATAAGGATTTCACGCTTGAAGATGAAGGGCCCTCTTGAAAAAATCCCTGTTCAATGGACTATCTCCGTACCTTTTGGAGTTTCGACTGTCAACGCTAGCTTCTGGCAAAAGTTGTGTTAACACCGACAAAGCAAAAAAAAAGTTTTATTTATAATTATATTTTGCCTTTGTAAGTCATTTGCGCTCGTGGATCTTGTCATTCGAAAGCAGGCATGACGAATGGCAGCGTGTCAGATCTGAGAATCAAATAATTAATAGTGCGAGTTTATAACTTTATTCGAAATTTATTCGCTTTTCCACATCAGAGATCACGATATTCAATTTAAGAGCAGTGAACCTTGTTATGTTGGTTCCTTTAAGGGGCTTTTCCAGCATCAGTCGCACTGCATTTGAAGCCCCAGATACTATTGACTGTATTGTATCAATTACAGACTTACCAGTTACCGACACTTGCCTAAATGTTGGTGACGATTCCGAGTTCATTTAAGGTCATTCAAAGAACGTAATTGATTCTAAAGCACTTTCTCGTCGTCACTTGTAAATTTCGTTAGTTTTGCACCGCAAAAACAAAGAAACCAACAGTAGAGTGTGAAAGTGTAAAAAAGGGCTTGAGCCCGCATTAGAATATATAATCTGAAAACCAAATGTATATCAAACTGCCTTCATATTCGTCTCTTCTTGCTTTTGTTGCGAAATATTTGAGTTGTTTTATAGTTGTTCGTGGCTTGCAAATTCTCCGCAGAGTGAGCAATCGCAAGAAACAACTTTCCCGCCTTCCTTAATGATTTGATTCAAACCTTGGAGAGGCGTGAGTCAACTCAAAACTTGTGGGCGGGAATTTGGTGTCTTTTATAAGTAATTGTTCAATTACACAACAAAGCTAAGCCAAAAAGCAAATTGTCAATTCGACAAATGGATTAAAGCTTTAATTGGAAGCACTGTTAACGAGGCGCATCGATCATTCGCCGAGCGAAATGCCTATTAAAGGAATCGTTTTAATGGATATGAGTTTTGTGGGTTTCTATGAAAAGGTTTCAATGGATATCGTTTTAATTAACAGTCCTGTCGAACAGCTGACATCTCTTTATCAGTCTAAATAAATTCTCCACAAACAAAAATGATGACATGTGTTCTATGTCAAACAAAAGGCAGGTCGTACATGACAAGTTCATAATTCTCATCAGCCCGACGCATTCCAGGCTGCCTTTTGATCCGTGTGTACACTTAAAACCGGAGAAGCCATCTTAAATCATCTTAAACGGCGCACCTCAAGAGATCTAGATAAAATGACTTCTTTCTCTGTGAAGGATATCCTTAACCTACCAAATTCAGCACTCCTGGTTGCCAATGCCCAAAATGCGAATAGCCCGGCTATTTGCTCAAGTGAGAGCATAAAAACTGGAGCAACTCCAAAGTTCGACTGCACAGACCTGGCGAAAAGCATCTCTGTTAAGTGTACAACTGAGAGCATTTCCTCTGATTCAAGTAAGGCTACTAACCTTCTTTGCCTTTGAAACCTTTTGTAATCAAGACAAAGGTCGTTTATAATCAAGGCAATCCCGGGATTCAAGAATGCATTGTTGATTTTAAGCCGCTGTTAGAATAGAACTCATTTATCGCTTGTAATTGCACAGCAATTTCGTGTCACCATACATGAGATTTGGCAAAATGTTTCTTGAGAGGAATGGACAAGCTTGAAAGGTATCTCAGCGAGAGTGGATAGGTTCTCTTTCAGAAAGATAAAGGCATGCGTGCAGACACCAAGAACTACTCTATTCACGTCTCGTTAATCTATTTCACGTTATCACATTAGAATTGATTTACTGACCACATCTCAGTACAACTTGTCCAACTCCTTCCTGTAAATCTTGGTTAGCTTTGATCATGTGTCAGTTCGCTAGCGTTACACGGTACTCAACAAAATCTTACAATGGTATTGCTATAGAATCAGTGGAAAGTGCAGTGTATTTTTAACTGAGAGTCTCGGAGATTTGCAGTTTAAGACGATTGAGATTACTGAGTAAGACTAAGAGGGTTTGCTTAAATTAAAGCCATGCCATCAATTTCTTATCAAACTTTTGGTTTTCCCTGATCTCTCCACAGGTTTTGCACAAAATACTTCAAAGAGCACAGTAAGCAATACGAAAGAGCAAACACAGACATCAAGCAGAGATGAAACAATAGAACATCCAAAGAAGAGAAAGCGACGGGTTTTATTCTCAAAAGCGCAAATCTACGAATTAGAGAGAAGGTTTAGGTACCAACGCTACCTCTCAGCACCCGAACGGGAACAGCTCGGGCGCATGATTAACCTTACGGCCACACAAGTCAAGATTTGGTTTCAAAACCACCGTTACAAGCACAAAAAACAAGCAGCTGAGGTGGGCGAGTTTGGTGACACTCCACAATTTCTCTCAGCTCCAAGAACTGTTCCCGTGCCTGTACTGGTTCGTGATGGCCAGCCGTGTTTCAACACTGACTTCAATGGTATAAACAACGTCAGCTATTTCAACCAGTATCCGTCTTGTGAATATGCTAACCCTTATCAGTCCTTTAACTCGTATCCTCAAACACACTCTTCGCATCTTTCAGCCATCCCTTCGTACCCAGCAGCTACAACTAGTTCTTCAAGCTATATGCCAAACTATTCGTATTGCAAATGGTGAGATATGGTGACTAAGTGATCTGAGACTTGAAGTGTGTTTGTAAAATGAGGCGGGGAAACACTTCACGCTGTTCGCTGTTTGAGACAACACTTCTGATCTTCATTGATCAGTGCTTAGAACTTTTAGTTGATAGTTAGTTTTTTTATTACGGATTCTTGCTAATTCATTAGAACGACCGAAAAACATATATAAACGAATTTTAAGAGTTTGTTGTGGGATGTTTTAAAACAAAGTTCAAAGGCCAGGTTCTTCTTACTATATACAAAAATAGTTTCTCGTTTCAAATCACCGATGACCACCGATTGCTCGGTTCTTCATTTGAAGCTCTTTAATGAAACAGATCTAAATAATGCTAAATTACTTACATTTTCAAAATCATTAACACTATTTTTCAAAATGGTTTTGTAGTGCACTAGTTGAATATCTTGCTGGTATTAATACTTGTATATAGCTGTGTACATTTCTTTGATTAATTTGATCAGCCATTTCCATCACATACTGTAGAGTAGTCATAGTTATAGAATTGAATAAATCAGTATTACAAGCCAAGGTGATTCGGAGAATGGAACTTAATCCAAAAAGACGCCAGTCTCGCCATTGTCCATTGCTAAGAGACGCTAGGCATTTTTCAAATGTCCTCATGTAGTCTGTCTTGTTTCGCCTGGTAAATAATCGTAACGGAAAAACAATTTCTAAAATTTAATCCGTACTAAGCTGGGGAAAGTTATAATGAGCCCAGAGGAAAACAACTGGCGAATTCAACGTAGAATTCAATAACAACGTAATTGTACGCAGTCTTAATCGGTTTGGACATCCTTATTAAATTATCGCTGGGGTTGATGGAATTTGCATAGAGAAGAGATACAATTCAAATCTAGATTGAGCAGCCAAACTTTTAACAATACTCAGTAGGGGAGTTTCTGCTTTAGATTTCAGTGTAAATGGTTCTAATCGTAAATAGCAGCCGTAAAACTGTAAAACGATGAGCTCAATCAACCCAGTTTACTAGAAGACTTTGTGTTCTCTAACTTCTCATATCAAAGAAACAGTACAGGCGAATTTATCAGTCCACTTCCAATAAAACTAGAGCCAAATGTTAAGAAATGCGAATATGTAATCGAGTTTCATTTTTTAGCAGCTATTGTCATCACAAACACACAAACGTAAACATAAATTCTAATATTTAAAGTCTAAACGAAGCAGTACAAGAAATGTAAGCGAAGTGATGAACTTCCAGAAGTAAAATATCCTTTTATAGGGGAAGCCAATTCAGTCCCTTAGGTTTAACCAGCCAGGCTTGTAAATATCAATGTTCCTTGTCTATGACTATATTACAATGTTCTTTGCGATCTGTTCACAAATGTTGAAAGCTGGAGAACGGAAACTTGAATGTAAAGAGATTATTATTTAAGTGGTGAGTAAATTATACAGAGAAAACTTGAAAACAGAGTTGCTGTTTTGTCGATACAATCTACATAGAAGGAAGACTGCCCTCCTCCATTCTCACTCTATACTACATGTATACACTAAGTTTCTTCACTTATTTACGTGCTGTTCTTTCGTTCCTTCTTTCCATTCACCGGATGCTTCCCTTTTTTCATTCCATCGCATATTATTTCTATGGCCCAGCTTTGTTTAGTAATTTTTGAGGTTTCAACATGATTAAAAGTGTAACTATATAAAGTCAGTTTTCTCGGGGCCCGGAAATTCCTAAGGCGTGCTGTCCTCTCTGAACAGCTCTAGCACTTGAGTTCCACTCAAGTTCATTTTCCCATATACCTTCATTTTTATATTCAAAATTTGAAGAAACAACGTTTTCCTTTGCTGGCTTTAAATCTGTTCTATCTATCAACGAAAGCAAACTTCGGATGAAAACGTCCAAGTTGAGGTTAACCGCAAGTGTAGTGTACAAGTGTGTGAAAGATTTTAAAATGACTATCGAAGTTCTACCTTACATTATATTACATAGTTTCAAAGTCAAACAGAATTCGTCTCCAGTATTATTCCTCTTTACCATCTCTTGGGGTAAACTATACAAATTTCAGCCATTAAACAACGTTGGGGTGGTACAAAATTACCTTCATGGGTTAGGGCCATGAGTATTTAATTCTCAGGGTAGTTCAAATAATTCCATCACCCACAAGTCTTGTACAGCTGGATCTTTTTAAAATGATTTAGAAAAAGAAAAATCCAAGAAGGCTCTAATCACTATCTAGATTATTAATTTAAGATATCAACAAACACGACAGTATAGTTTGAGACCATGGGCTTCTTCTTTTCGAAGCGATATTCTAATTGGTCTTTATGTAGAACGAGACAGGTGTTAGGCGCGACAGGGGCTATCTTAAACTAACTTTCACTCAATTAACAACGTTTACTTGGCTTCTCACATATCACTAACGAGACCAATTTGCAGAACTAATCTGATGAGAGAGTATTCATTTTTCCAAAGAAAGCATTATGGTAGCATTTGAGTTTCAGTTAGATGTCGATTCAAACTTAAGAATTAGCCCCTTTGACAGGAGATAAAGTTCCGTCAGATAATTCGATGAGTTTTAAATGCTTTTCCGTCAGTTTAATAGGAGCACTTTGTATGAGAGTAAAGCTTTTAACGTGCTAGTTCTCACCTGCCTTTTTAAACGACTTTGCAATTCTAAAGTTTTCGTAGCCAATCGTGAAAAACAAACAGTTATTAACATGAGGGAAATGGAAAACCGACCACAACATTTCTGACATCTGTAAATTTTCGAAGTAATCCTTTAAAATTTTGACGATCAGTTGAAAAGATAAAGTAGTAATAATGGTGCTCTGAAAATGCACTAAACGAGACAGAAAATTGAATCACTCAAGACAGTATAACTCAAAATGAGTACTTTTATTTTCGTTTGTTTTGGCTAAACAGTTGAGAAAGCATCACCATGGCGTTATTAAAGCCAAGTGATATGGTTATGAAAGCAGGACCCAAACTTCCTGGTTTCAATATTTCGATCCCATTATGTTCCCAGAGTCTAACAACATTTGCAAAACCGGCGACCTGGTCACAACTTTACACGTTGCACAAAGGAACCGTTAGAACTGGTCGTACTTACAAAGTTTTGTGTTTGGAGTACCACAGCACTATTTCACTGCAAAGGGAATTAAATCTTAATGGCGGACAAACTATGGGCGGGGAATGTGAATGAACTGGGTGATTGTTTACTCCGCCTGCTCTCTAACTTTTGAGATGCTGTATTGATTTCTCGACCAGCTCTGATAAAATATGTACTGAATACTTGAAAACCGGCCAACAGTTCTTCAATTGCCTTGCAACTCTTGCCACTCATAGTCAACCTGGGGAGATCTATATTGGATCTTTTTGGCTTGTGGTATGTATACTCATAGCAAAACAATTTTCGGGAAAGTTGCCTGATATGCAAACTTGGATGGAATTGGGTATATGAGTATTTCATTTGCCGCCATATAAAGTTTTAGTTGTTTCTACAAAGAGCATAATACATTCAAAACTGTTCTCCTAAAACTATGCAAACGCCATTATTGCTTTTGTCTGTTTTTCCCCATTTTCTCTGTGGCGCCTGTTCGACTATAAAGCCATAAAAGACATCCGTTTTGTGTATGCCCATATAAACGCATTAGCAAAAATCCTGTCAGCTTCGAGCCCTTTCACTGTTAGTTGGAGTGAACCAGAAACTTGACAGATAAAAATATGTGGCGGTAGTGGAGTGGTTTACGAGCAAAAAACCGACCCTGTCGAGGTTTGCTGGCGTATTCATATTATTGGTTCTTTACTTTGTGTTCTGTTTTACTGACAGGCAATAAGACACTAAATAGAGTGCATACTAAACACAGGTGGAGATCCGCCAATTTTCTTGTTTGGACAAGAGTTTCATTGCTATTGTTAGCGTCACGCATTTGCACACGCTCATATATGCCTTTGTATGGCTATTTTGAACAACTTCAACACTCCCTCTCCATATAACGTATCGGCTGTAACTAGTCCAAAACCAAAAGCCTCTGAAATAATTTCCCAGAGAAGTTTTCTCTCTTAAATAACGTAAATCATAAACCTGTAACAATAGAAATTCTGTGGTGTATAACTGAACAAGAAGATTATGCAGTTGCCAGCATGGCTTACGTAGTGCCGTTTGTTGAATTGTTGAGTTTACGTTTCTTAGTTTTCTTTCAGCCCTCTTATCGAAAACTACGCCTCTGACTGATTTTGTTAGTGTGCTCTTTTAGTAGCATAGGGGATTAAAACGCATTTCAGACGCGTACAATCGAACCTAATTAAGAGTCGAATTTAAATGAAGGTTACACGGTATCAAATACTCGTCTAAAATGACTTTATAAAAATGCAATGAACTCGATTTCAGTTGTCCAGGAGGATTCTTCAAATTTCAGACTTGTAGAATAAGTTGTTTTACACCTAGACTTGCAGTGAAGTTTATTGGCAGCACGACTGGTTTTGGTTCGCAGACCCGTTTACCACCGGAGTACACCGAAAACCAGAACGTAGCCTCGCAAGATATTAGTAAAAGGCACCCTTTAGCAATAAAGTTGGTTCAGATGGTACCTATTATTTAAAGGGATTGAACTTTATAAATGTAATTTTAAACGATACAGTAAAAGAACTTATGCTTTATATGGAGTCAGTAACACGCAGTTTATCAATTCTGCCCTGTCAGTTTTACTACAGTGCTGCAGTTTTCTCTCACAGATTCATTTATGACTTAGGAGGTATTGCTTCACACCAATTAAAACTGAAATAGCCACTCCAGGCAATCCTCAGCTCTGTTGAAAGTGAGAGAACCCCATAAATAACGGTAATAAATCTTGGGTAAAAATGTTGGGCACTGACGATTTAGATTCCCCAGATCACGTCCCAGTGTCACAGTATTCCGGAATAGTCAGACTCAGAGGACAAAATTTGACTTTTTTCAGTCATATATCACGCGTGTAAATGTTTCTAAATGTTCGAGCAAGTTGTATAAGTGACTTGGTTGTTTCATATAAATTGTCTCTTTTTCTTAGAATCTGAATCACACCCTAGGTCCTTTATATGCCTCGTATTTGCGGCCAAACTATGACAGCCCGGATAAAGAAGAGGGAAAGCTGACAGCGTTTATACGGTTAGGTTTCACTTCTAACTTCGAACAACCAATAAATATTTTTTTCTGCCGCTGAGATCATAAGTCTACATCCTTTAGAATTAATCAAAGGTACTAATCATTGTCATTGAATCAAACAACTAAAAGCGCCATCAACACTCATTGTGGTTTAGTACAAAGATTCGTTCATCCATAATTTGAGGAAGACTGAGTCTCAGTCTTGATCTGTTCATGTTTATAATATGATATGTTTCGTGCTTAGCTAGTTGGAACTCTGAAGCTATCTTAGAATCTTCAAAACTAAAAAGTTCTTAAACGGTCAACTGATTTAGTAAGTTAGTTCAGCCAGCTTTATTAGATGGACCGATCCTAGCTATTGCCAATCGGAAGATTATATAAATAGGAAATTTTGGTATCGTCATAACTTGGGAGGGAAGCAGTTGTGTCGATGACTGTCTCTAATTACCGATGAAAAAATGCATTTGTAGCTTTTCACTATTAAAATGTGATTTGCGTTACTTAAGGCCAGGACTACCAACCTTGGCTGTCTTGCCATATTTGTGCCACTACCTTTGAGTCTGGTTTGTGGATCTGTCATCCAAACTGATAAAAAATGATCGAAATTCCTTCCAGCAGCGGTTTAGGTGTTGCGTCTTAGTAAAAATAAACACTGAAGATCGACAGGCATTTAGAAGCTGAGAACAAACATAGTTTCATGCAAGAATACTCTTAGATGTTAACAACTCTGAAAAATTCAAGAACCATTGTTTATTAGCCATTAAGAGCAGTATATCAGTCGGTTAATCAGGAAGTCCTCCAAACTCTTAGCGCAAAAGAGAGATCGTTTTCATGCAGATGATAGCATAACTCGATAGCAATCAGACTGGCATGATCGGCAGAGTTTCAGCCGAAAGAGGGTGGTAATTCAAACTACGTATTAAATATAGAAAAAGAATTAACAATAAGCTTTGCCGCTAACGTTTTACCAGATTGGAGATGGAGAGTAACAGGCTAAAACACAAGGATATTTTCAAGTGTTAGATTTTAAATCGTTCATGCATCCTTTTTTGGAGAGTTGCTAAGTTTCATTCGTTCAAAGTTCTATTTAGTTTAGTAGAAACCAATTTTACTACACTCTAATAAAACACTGCGTGTGTCAAACTAGAAACAAGCTAGGATTTCCCCATTATTGAAACGTTTGGCAGTAAGTGGATAATGTCTATTAGGGCCTCAGCTTCACTATAAAAGGATTTTTATAATCCCGGCTTTAATGCTTCAGAAGAACAATGCGGCCTTGCGACTCACAACTGGTTCATTTGACATTTACTCTTTAAGGCCTATGCAAACGGACGCAACATTGTTGGCCAACAACACGCAACATTGTTGGGCCCAACATGTTGCGTCCG
>JAOBYH010616647.1:0-11665 GCA_025403525.1 Umimayanthus kanabou | reverse complement strand
CTTCCTTATTTTTCTCATATTCCACTTCTCCGCTCTATACTCGTCCTCTTCCACCTTGTCTTTCTGATACTCCGCTTTTTGTCTCTACTTAACATCCTCTTCCTCAGTTTCCTCATATTCCACTTCTCCGCTCTATACTCGTCCTCTTCCACCTTCTCTTTCTGGTACTCCGCTTCTTTGTCTCTACTTAACATCCTCTTCCTCAGTTTCCTCATATTCCACTTCTCCGCTCTATACTCGTCCTCTTCCACCTTGTCTTTCTGATACTCCGCTTCTTTGTCTCTACTTAACATCCTCTTCCTCATTTTCCTCATATTCCACTTCTCCGCTCTATACTCGTCCTCTTCCACCTTGTCTTTCTGGTACTCCGCTTCTTCTGTCTTTACTTAACATCCCCTTTTTTATTTTTCTCATACTTCAGTTCTCTGCTCTATACTCGTCTTCTTCCTACTTGTCTTTCTGGTACTCCGCTTCTTTTGTCTTTACTTACTTTTCTGCTCTATACTCGTCCTCTTCCTCCTTAGCTTTCTGGTATTCCGCTCCTCTGGCCTTTAGTCAACATTCTTTATGTTTCACCTTCTCCTATTTTCTCCTCTGCTCTATACTCGTCTTCCTCCTCCTTTGTTTCTAATTACTTTGCTAATTTTCTGTTTCTTGCTGTTTCTCTCTAAGTCTTTTTTTCTTTCCCTTTTCTTTTTCTTCTTTGTTTTTTTCTGTTTTCGGTCCTCCTCCTACCTAGTCTCTCACGTACAAGATTTGTACTCTTCTTACGCAAATACATGGAAAAAATATAAATGAATTCAATATGAAATCACAACCGACATAAGGAAATCTTTGGCTTTGCTAATCGAACCAACTTATCTCTACAGACTTTCCCTATGCTGAATCAGATGAAGCACAAAGAACCCCAGCTGAAGACGAGATGGAACGACGGTGGGACCAAATACACTCTTTAGGAAGTCCTGAGCTGATGTATCATTGGCCCTTCCTTGGTAAAAACATGGGCTCATTTAAAGGCCAGCAGATCAGCTTGGTTAGCCCGGGACAGGTTGAGTTAATGCAGACAGAATTTCCCGAATATCCCACTTCACGAGACAGTTAACTCGCAGACACTTAAACAAGGAGGAGCAGCTTGTCAAACACGTTAGATGGAAAACAAAGCTGCGTTTTACTGTGCAGAAGTAATTGTTGTTCTACCAACAGTTCTCTTCTTCAAACCTTGTAACGTTTCAGCCTTAGTTGTGTGTTAAAGACCTAAAATGAAAAAAGGAAACAATCAGATTGTTTTCATATTGACTGTAATTACGTGTGTTAAACGAGGATTTTGAACGAACTAATAAAACCTAAGGTTCAGTAAATGTATCATGTTTCGTTTTATCATGGATTCCCAGGTATCTTACAAGCCAATAAAACTGTCAATATTTGCTAACGTAAAATGTGAAACCAGCAAAGGGTTTCTGAATTATTGACGACCAAAGGATATCTTACTATGCTGCATTTCTAAGATAAACAACTGACACCAGCTGAAAACCCCCTTCATGGCTTACCGGGATGTTCTGGGGTCGTTCAACTGTCTATGACATCTTGTATGCTATGTCCAAACGCTGCCAAGAAACTTTACACTTCACTCTCTCACACGCACGTTTGCATAAAAGAAAACTCAATGGTAGAAAAAGGTTTAATTTCCATTTTGTTTGGTCTTATATAACTATAAGTTGTTACTTCGCGAAACAAATGTAATGTACAAGCACACTGATACAACAGTAAAGAAAAGAAACCTGTAAGAATACACAAAGAAAGTTAGACTTATAACAAATAAAATTTTCTAATTTACAATAATACAAAAACTTCTAATAGGCAGTCAGACCTTTATCACGTGCTTGGAGTTAGACAATCAGTGCACGCTGTCTGACTTGCTCTAAAGGAAGCTTATAGACTATCCCAGAATGAGTTACGAGATTAATAACAAGATTTGTTGTTTGCTCGTTTCGCTGAAGAAACGTATTCCGTAAAATAAATACCTCTTATTGGCCGAGTGCGAGGTCCATACGGTAAGTTATGGACCGAGTTCTTTTCCTTCCTTTTATGGCTCAAGCGCGAAGGAAGGAAAAAACGAGGTTCCATAACTTGCCGTACGGACCGAGCAAATGAGGCTAATACGATGTTTATTATATGGCTTTGTTGATTACTCCGGGAAAGGAACGAAATAATTTGACGTTTAGACAGGTGATCGAGAGCTAGAAGTCCGTACGGCTACTTACGGACCTGGGATTGACCAATCACAGCACGTGAAATCAGTCAGCCTATAATAAATTAAAATATAATACAACATAGAACACACAAATTCAGTCTGGTATAATTACAATAAACAGGAAAAATGCTTGCTAGCCCATTTACACTTCCAGTTGATAAATAAGTTCAAAGCGATAACGGTTTTTCAAAAACAATGGGGAAATTTAGAAAGGGCACCCATTTTGATACTTTTCGGCGCGCGCGAAGTTTCTAAGATGATAACATATGTTCATTTTTGTCAGGGATTCCTAGCGGGCTACAGGCTGCTGCAAATGTACGAATTTCTCTCTCAATATATAGTTTAGCCAAACAACTAAGGATCTTCCTACCCCCAGCCCCCCGTTCCTATAACAGATGGACATATACACTCAGTTAAAATTCATCCTACATATTGTCTTTGGCCCGGTCTTTGGTCTTCATCAAAGTAGCGTACATACATCCTGAGGCGGATCCTGCTGTGTTTCACTTGGCTCAATCGAACCCCTAATCTAAAAATAAACTCCACAAACATGTAGATTTTAACAACCGCATTGATGTTTTTGTTGAGAGAATGTAATAATCAAACCCCCTAAAGACATTCCGAACCCCCTCGATAAAATCTTGGATCCTCCCCAGACATCGTGTAAACGACATAAAAAATTGTCTAAAGTTGCATGCTTACCAGTGTATGCTTGTTCAATCAGGGTTATACGGTTTTGATATATTGTTGTCATCACAAAATTTGTTCATTTCCACACTACAGCATCGAGGAAGGGCAACAAGAAAGGCTCAATTGAACCGAGTAAAGTGGTTGTACTGCCTGACGCGGCTGTGAGAGGTACCGATCCCCAAAACATGCAAATCAAGGAAATCGCTGGCAAAGGACGCTCAAGCAAATGGTTAGCTGTTCACATTCCAGATAATGTCACAATGTTTAAACCAATGAAAATTATTTCCTCGAAAAATGCAGCCGCTGATTTGGATAAAATTGTTGGTCCAAATCGCGAAACGTTAGCAAAAGAACTTCAAGCTATCATTGGTGTTGACAGCCAGACTTTGAAGCAAATGATCAAGAAGGGTATCCATGATGAGCAAAGAAAGTCAACGAAAAAGAAAGATGAGGACAACGACGAAGAAAACGAAGACGAAGAAGGTGATAATGATGCTGATGATGATGGTGATGAAAATAGTGATGATGACAATGTTGATAATGCTAATGATGAGGAAGAGGAGCAAGATGAAGATGAAAATGCAGCTGATAATGAAGACAATGAAGAAGAGGAAAATGAAGATGGCAGTGCAGATGAAAATGAAGACTGTGAAAATGAAGGAAATGGCCAAGGCAAAAAGCCAAAACAAACAGTTTCTGATGGTCTTTCCACGGAGCCAGTTGCTATATATGAAATGAAAGTAAAACACTGCAAAGAGAAGAAAAACAAACGCAAAGACAAAAGCACCAATGATTTCCGTGTCCCTGTTGGAAAGGAGAAAAACAAAGCAATGTTCAAAAACTACAGAGGTGGCTCTGGAGACGATGACGAAACAGCTGAAATCCACCAGCCTCCTGGCATAGGAATGGCCCTAGCTGACTACCTGAACGGAGCAGCAGCCAAAAGAAAAAAGAAGAGAAGAAAGCTTCACCACAAACTGTGCCAACTCATGAAGTTCGGAGAAAAAGTTTTTCCAAGTTGCTACAAACACAAGCGCAGACATTTCCACCGACACCACAGACGCTGGCATCACCGGTTTGGCCTTAATCGTATGTTTAGAAAATTACTCAAGACCAAGACCGGGCAGTTTGATACCAATATGTTTGGTGCACTAAAGCAGCTGGTGATGGACAGAATTCAGACCTCAAAAGACGGGAACGTCCACGTGTTCCCACATCATGGTGCTCGTAAGAACACATACGAGGAGGCTTTAAATGAACTCCTTGAAAAGGATCCAACGAGCCAGATGTACAACGACGTGCAATCGCCAAACAACCAAATCAACTATCAAGTGAATAAACCAACATCGCCTCAGTCTCAACTTCCAGGTCTTACTCTGGATAACACGTATGATGGTCCCGCTATACGCGTACCGGATACTCATAACGACGACGAGACACAAAAGTCATTGTCGACACTTCTCAAGGGGGGTGGGCTCAACCTCGGCACAGCACCAGAGCTCTCGTCATTGGCTTCCCGCTTCCACCAACCAGCAGATGAGCCTGCGATCTCTGACGAGAAACTTCATTCCCAAATCTTAAACCAAGAGCTAAGTAAGAGAATTATATATACAAGTAAATTAGTGTAGTTATGACAGAACAACAAAAACAACAGCTACATCGTTTTTTCATACATTTACAGATCTTAATACATATTCAGATAAATAACAAATGCAATTTAATACAATCCAAGTTTTGTATGGGGGTCACCTAAACAGCTAAAGAGCCAATCGTGCCAGTTGACCCAGGCATATTACCAAAACATTGACAATTTTCATCAATGTACGTAACAAAAGGGCAGGAAAAACAAAATAATTTCAAAAATGTCAAAAATTGCGAAAGCACTTTTTTTCTTACAAAATAAAAGTAATAATCAAAAATGATGTTGTTGTAATAGTTATAATATTACTAACAGTAATACTACAGTAATAGTATTAACTTTAAAAATCAATTTTATGTCATCACAACAATCAATAGATCAAAATCAATGAACTAAACAGATCTGAGGACCGATGATATTGTACTTTAGTGACAGCGGTAGATAATTGTAATATAGACAGCAGCATTTAGGAAACACATTTTGGTTATTCTTTCTTATACTAATAAATCATTATTTGTACTGGCTACAATCCCCGACAAAACCCCCCACTGAAACACCCCCTCTCCCCAACAAATAACTGGTTAGTGACCACAACAACTGTTCATATTCTAGCGTTTCTGTGCCGTACAACATTGAAAGGGGAAGGGGTGTAATGGTGTTTCACTGGTTTTTTTTCGGGGATGGCAGTACTTCTTACTTGCAATATGAATAAAACCAGGCAACTTACAAAGGTTGCTTTGTTTCTTCCTTGCACAGATCTTGCTAATAGCGAAACGGAAGAGCAAGAGCGAGAGAATAACAGGGACCAGGCCTTGATGGGTAAATACATGTCCAAGGTATCTTCTCTTTCTGGCCACCTCCCTGAAAAGCAGCTTCCGCTCTTGAACCAGAAGTCGGGTCAGATTGGAGAGCAGCAGATCAGCATCGTGTCTCCTGACCAGGTGAACGTACTGCAGACCGAGCTACCGACGAACAACCCGGAAGTGCCAGCATTTTTATCCAAAAGCAAAAGCAGATTAAACTTCAATAATAGCATTCTCAAAAGATCTTTAACGGCTGGAAGAATCCCTGTCGTATACGGACCACGCCCTTATTTTCAAGGAAATGAAATTAAAGTAGAAACTATAGCTAAAAGACATGAAAGTAAGACTAACAAATTATCGAAAAGCTTAAACAAAAATAAATTAAAATCAAGTTTTAAAATCAAACACCAATTGGAAAAGTTTAGAAAGCACAAACACAGATTGAAAGTTTTTAGTGATTCCTGATGGACCTAAATTATCAGGCTGTCTGTACTTAAACAATATGTTACTACTGATAAGAACCATTAACCAGAAAAGTATGGAAAATTTAAAATCGGTTGCGTAGTTTTATGTTACCACAGCTGCATTATAAACAAACTGGAGAAATATAATTCCTCGTCCTAAGCCTAGCATCACTATCGAAAAAGTAGTAACAGAATACCGAGTTTGCAAATATAGTGTTCCGGAGGGAGGCGAAGCCGGGCAAGATGTGGGGCATTTTAGTTTTGTGTTCAAAATAGCAAGGTGAGCCTGGTCAAGTTAAGTAACATTGACTAAATGCACTGGTACTAATGGTCAAATATCCGATCCTCAGGTTGGCAGTACCGAGTAAATGCCCCAGTCTCTCCACCTCCCCCGGCTTAACATTTGTAGGTGCATAACGAAACTGTATACGATGTTACGGAGAAAAATGTCCATAAAGAATAGCGCGTTTCTTTGCCGCAGTAGCAAATATTGGAAAACAATTAATTTGAAAACTGAGGTGGGTATACATGCCAAACTGGTGAAAGAAACTGGGTGACAAGCTAGTACACTGAAACCGCAGACCCGTTAAAGGATTAATGAGGTCAAATCGACTAATTTACTAAAATGAGAAATTGATCGCAGCTTTACTACTGCTACTGATTTATTTTAAACAATTTTATTATTCTAACACAGCATTACATAGTAAACTATTTACGAGTTACAGGGAAATTTTGCTATTTTATTAAATTTATAACATAACATAAAATGAAAAAAAAACAACAACTCGCAAACGCAAACAGAAAGAAAAAAATACAGGAACGGAAGCAAAAACAAGTAACCACGTTCTTTCCCACGTCATCTCATTACTGCGTGGTTTCCATCTATCAAACAAATCGTTTCTTTATGTTTGTTGCTTTAGCTTTATAGTTCAGTGATACTTGGTATTCGAATCTCTTTACCAGTAATTGGAAGTCTCTATAACTGTTATCAGGGACCCTTATAGCCTGCGGAGGAGAAACTCAAGTTCCTGATTTTTTATGCAGTTGCCTGTAACACTTCCCAAACCTGATTAAATGCAAGCCACAAAGCACTGCTTCACATGCATTGTCATGAACTGATGAAGAACGTGTTATAGATCTCATTTCTCTTGGCGATTAAAGCATCATGGGGAATATGAAATCAGCAAGATAAACATACTGTACCTAATAGACTGAACGTATTAATCGAGTAATAACACGTTAACTACTAACATGTTTCACAATGTGAATATATCTGCTTCAATCAAACAAGAAAAGAGAAATTTGGTAAATTTGTTGTAATGTGCGTTGTTGGGCAACTATAATTATAATTATAAGACATTTTCACGAAGCAACGCAAATACGTAAGCACAAGAGTTCATACTTTCTCGTGTAAACGAACTTGACGCAAGCAAGGAAAGCAGATGACGCGATTGCGAAGGCAAGGGCTAGAATAATGAGAAAAATTTATCCTTGCGCTTGCGTTGTTGGTTGTTGCGTCAAACTCATTTTATGGCAATGAAATAAACTAGCGTATACGTCGCTCGTGAAAACAAAGATTAAAAAACATTTTGCGAATATCTTTTAAAGTTGGCTCTTGTGTATCGCAGCGAAAAACACCTGTCTGCAACTTGTTCGACACTCGTCCGCTATAAGTCTGCGATGATAGCCTTCTATAGAAACTCTTAACTAACACTGAAGAATATTTGTCGCCGGAGATGCCCACATTTTTCACTGATTACATTGGTGTTTCGAAATTGAGAACGTTTTCTGATAGTCGCGCGTGGCAGGTCAGACCGCATTCTAGTGCCAGTCTGACTGACCCTGCCACATCAGTTAGAAGAAACCGATTAAAGCTTACATTCATTACGGGTGTCACAGAAACTCTCAGACCCATGGTGATAGAAAATGTAGTTTCTTCTTTCAAAAAAAAGCTATTATATCGATCGGGGTATTTCATATAAGAAAGGCCACACGAATTTTGTCTGTTGGCAGATAAAATTAAGAGGTTTTGATTCACATTTTGCCTTGCTGTTTCTGGCTGACCCTCCTAACTTTCACATCTACTGACTTTGGGACCACAATCTCCTGTTTTGTTTTTAGAATTGTGGTTGCATAATGATCGAGCTGTCCTCATAAAATTTATTTTTCCCTCAGTTGTTAGCACATGAAGACGGCGCCAAAGTCTTAATAAATTTAAGAATTTGACCACGTGAATATGGCACAAAAAATTTGAAGCAACGCGTGCGCACGTAACATCTGACAGCAATGGTTGCGCTATGGAAGACGCGCTTACTCATAGTTATTTCAATGGCGGATGGGAGCCGGTTTACCTTAGCCTCAACCACCCGGGCTAGCCCTAACCCAGGCATCTGATAGGGATATGGAGCTTTGCGGTCATCCGGTATTAGGCATTAGGCATTAGGCATGGGAACTGCGTGACTTAAACAACGTGCCGTGCAACTAGCACTGGGTGTTATTTGCATGGCCAACATCTGTACTTGAGAGCCCGGCCTAAATACTGACATTTTTACGACTTCTGTTGTCTTAACTTTTGTTTCAGTTTGAGGCCCGTGTTAGGCCGATTTCAATCGTGATGAATACACCTCTAAGTAAGTATCTACTCTCTGATTATGTAATTAGACAATGACATGATTACGGCGAACAAGTCGCGGGTTTTATTGGATCGAATTCGCAAAACTGAACACCAAACTACTATTAGTATTATTTCCCGAAGTGCAAGGAAGTGATTACTCTCCTGTCAGCATTGGTTAACAGTTGTTTTAGTATAACGTCAGACAAAACAATTGAACACACTCTCCAAATCGAATTATTATTATTCATAGGGGGAAAATGCTGAAAAATAACTTGAAATTCGGCGCTATCTCTTGTGCTCATGTTTATCTCAGTATTGGCTAAATCGACTTTCAGTGGCAGAATCATTCTGGTACCCAGATCCCACGCAGCCTCCGGTTAAACCAGGGCGGGGGTTAAACGAAGGGCTCTGACCGCATTTGCAAAGGAAGTCAGAGATATCTCTCCATTTCGGTTCGTGTAATTCGAAACGGCATAAACAAGTTACATTTTTTCATATATTAATCACGAGTTTGACTTGGTACACAATGCGCATGCGCCAGGAACAGATGTGACCAGAGCCCTTCGTTTAGCTGAAGGCTGTATGGATTCTGGGTAAGAAAATGAGGCCATCTTACACAGGGAGGGAAAAGCATAATTCGCTGCCTTGCATGGTATAAACTGATGCATTAGACAGTATCCCTAGCATCTCAAACTGCAAGGTATCATTGTAATATGTAGGACTTTAATCAAAATATCTTGATACGATCAACTAACGAACTATGAATCCTCAGTTTTCCCGCTCTGCGGTTGCATCTTTAGTGTAAACAAGCTTTTTACGAAAGTAGGGCGTGTTTTGGCTAATTTAGTACACAATGCTGGTACAGGTGTGGGCAAATCAAGAGACAGCAACCAGTGAAATTTTAGTTTTAATCTCTTTCAGATACCTTGACTTATCTCTACTTACCTAATTTTGCCTGAAGGCGGCTACCAAAACAGGAAATAGTACCTGCTTGCCCTTCTACACGGTGTACCAATCAAAAGATATATTGGCAACGGAATTGCTCTGACTGCTTCGCGGGTTTCTGTATACAAACGTTTGATTTGTGTCAGTAGCGCGGCGTCATTACCTGACTGTAATGATATTGGCCAAGATGAAGTAAACGCTGTCCTTAACTTAGTTTTCGCTTACTCGTCTTGATTGGTTTTCAACTGTACAGGATTCATGGCGAGCCAAGATTCGCTGTCGTTGAGAACTTGAACCTGTTATTTGTGGTTACCCTTATTCTTCATCCAAAACGTAAGTACGAATTTATCCCTTCTCTACAAGTACTACATACAGCAGACCATCGCTAGCTTGGATTCACAGGGGAAGCAAAACACTTTCCCTTCGAGATAAGCAAAGTTCGCAAGATCCACATGCAATCGCTGAGTGCCGACCAGTGCCTGTAAACATAATTCACCGATTTAGTGAAATATTTGCAGCTTTGACTACGTCGATTTTTTCCTGTTCGCTGTGTATAACCATAACATTGGTGATAAACTTAAAGCGAAACGTATGGAAAATTACCAGTTGTCAATATAAATTCTACTAAGCAATTACTATAAAATATCAGAAACATTAAAGAGGACAAATACAGGACTTTGTGACACACAGAAATTGCTTCTATTTGAAACAACTGAATTCAGTCAAAGATAGAGATTTCTTACTTAGGGGTCTTAGTTCGAGATTCAAGTCATATTCAAGGATAAACGGTTTTTGTTGGAGATAATCGAAACTAAGTCAGAGTCTACCGAGTATCGGAGGTGGAAGCGGAACCATAAATCATGTCTGAAAAATTGGTAGGAATATTGAGTTTTTGCCTTTTAGATCTTATATAACGAACAACGGCCAATGAATCACAAATAAGTTTATGTAAAACGAATCACGATTCATGGAGAAAATTTGTAGAAAAATCATGAATCACTGAATTAAATAAGGTTAGGAATCATGAATATGATCTAAAGTCAAATGATTCCGTTTTCATGCACCCCCGACGATTCTGTAGTCGACACCTGTTTTTTCTCTGTTTTGATTGTTATACGACCCTTGAGCTCTTTTTGTAGCACTGAAGTTGCTTGCCGTCAAGCATACAAAACACGACGGAAAAACGGAGACAAATGGAAACAATCACGATTCACGGACCAACAGACATACAGCTATTTTTACTAAGGTTGAATTTTTGAAAGGGACGTAGCTCGAAGGGTAATACAAAGACCCAAAGGGGTTATGGGAGATTTATATGACCGAAATTTGCATTTTGTTGGTATTGAAATGCCCCGGCTGTATAGAACTGTCGCCGCCATGCAGTTTGGTCTTGATACTGTCTACTTGTGTATCAAAGGTGAACCTTTTTTCTTGTTCGTTTTGTGACTGGAACCGCACCGCCCCAATCGCTGGAACACGTGGTACAGTTTGAGACTGGGCTGCGTATAGCATTGAAAACAGTATTAAACTGTATCAAGATCAGTATTACTTCATTATTTTCATATCTCGTGCGATATTAAACAGCAGAATCAATCTATTACTACCCTTCCGTATATTGTATGGGATATAAAGTTAGAACAATTAGCAAGGTACTCAAATCTCACCTTTTAGCTACGTTTACAGGTACAAAATTTATAATCATTTAAAAACTTGGAAGCAGATGAAACGTTAAACGTCGCTTTCTTTGGCAAACCGTTTCTAGCTTCGTACGTCCAATTTCCAGCAAGTTTTTCTGGTCCTAAAACAAAAATTGCATTATTACAAGTCTATGACAGGAAACACTCTTGTAATTGTCGTTATTGTTTTTAATATCTTTTATGTTTTTTTGTTGTTGTTGTAGTTAATGTTACTATTATTATTATCATCATCATTATTACTGTTATTATTATTTGTTATTGTATTATTACAACTGCTATTGTTATCATTGCTGTTGACCAATCCTGTTGTGATTGTTGTTATTACTTTCGTTGTTATTGTTGTTATTATTATTATTATTATTACTGTAAGTCTGAATTGACTGTATATGTTCAATTCTACTCTTTAACCTGTTTAAAATGTCTACACGCTGTATTCACTATAGATAGACAAGTTGTGCAGAAGAGTGCACTTGCCATGGCCGAGCTACGGACGCTAATGGTCGTGGTTGCATTGATACGATTTTCCACCGTGTTAAGTAAGTATTGAAATAGAGGAAGGGAT
>JAOBYH010616536.1:0-14053 GCA_025403525.1 Umimayanthus kanabou | reverse complement strand
CTGAATATTAGCTGATTATAACAGATTCGCGCTCCGCGCTCATCTGTTATTTATCAGCTAATATTCAGTGCGGTCTCATAGAATAATTGTTAATTATTCAAAGAGTTTATGAACTGAAGTTAATTCCTTCTTTAGTGATTCCATTTTTGCTAAAAGATTATTTTTCTTTCTTTTATCATGAAAATACAAAATATAACTTACAGAAAGTGTTTTTCACAGCACTCTTACCCCAAATAGAAAAATGAACCAGCTACTTGAGTTGTTTCTGCCAGATACTTTTCTTTATTAATTTCATTATAGGGACTTTCAAAAATCTATTTTGCCATCTACTTCAAATAATGCAGACAACCTGTATCATATATCATAGTTAAAATTTAATTATCAAGACTAGACTAGTGTTGTGCAGCTATGTTTGGCTATGATATTATTGAAAAACTACCAACAATTAAAACAAATACTTTTTTAAGCATTAATTTTATAGTTTATTATTTTTGTGCTAAAAGTAAATTGCAAAGTACAAATTAAAAGCCACCTGTGGTACTTTATCAAATCTATAAAAACTTCCCTTTAGCTTTTCCTTGTACCATAATAAACTATTTTAAACTAACAAAAAACTGCAGTGTTGTCAACATCCTAAAAGATGGGCTAACTGAAGCACAATATCATTCACATCACATAGAATAGTCTCCTTCATACCAGGAGACACAAACATCAAGATACTCTACTTAAACTGAATATGAATTAATCCCTCTTGAAAACTTGACAGACTTGTTCATAAAAGGGCGAAGAATTGATCAGTGGATTCAAATTTACATAACTATTCAGGCAAAACATGATATTGAAAACAAAATGAAACAATATCAGACATCTGCATAATTACTACCTGCCATCAGATGAACAAATGCTATTCTTATCGCAAATTATGGTGATTATATCTGTTTGAAATGTTTATTTTGTAAGTTGACTTTAAAACAATTGTGTATTTTATCTTTAATACATGATTGTATAACTCCACTGTTTTATCATGGACAATATTGCAATTGCACTCAAGGGTCACTAGTTATCTGACAGCTTTTTACTTTCAAAGAAAAAAATCTGCTTAGAACACCTGTAGACAAAACAAATACTTAGTTTATAATTAAAACTATTGGTTGAAATTGCACAATTCATAATTATACCTTCAATAAACAAAGCAGATGTTTGTATCCATTCAATGTTTGGTTTTTAATTTCAATTTCTGGCAGAACTTGTCCCATGTTCTAGTTTGCTCTAAAAGGTTAGTCTTTAATAGTCCTTTTTGTTCAGTGACAAACTTAGAAAACTCAACTTACATGCTCTGCTGACCAAACCACTGCCACCAAGGAACAAAACTTTATCAGGGTTTGTTTCTTAGTATGACTGAACTGTTCAATGTAACAAAAGCAGATCTATAGGAATCAAAACTCTCAAGTTTAAAGATTAGATCTTTCAACTATAAAGTCAAGGTTGACACAATCTTAAATACACATTGAGAGAAAAGGGTGAGTCAGACATGCAACTCTTCAAACCTAATCAAAACTCACATTTATCTTAGCTCTTGACTTGAAATTATAATTGAAAGCAGCTGTTCAAATTATTGACACACTTGCAACAAAACACAATCTCAGAAATATGGGCTGCTTCAACACTATCCTGAACATAAGAGTCTGTACAAAATCATTTTTCTAACCTGGCAACGGATATTTGAATGTATCCTTAACACTTGACAAATACTAGGGAGACTTTAAACAGCAGTAGAGAAAAACAGACAATGCTAGACTTGTACCTCTGTGGCTTGGCAAAATTATTTACACAATAATATGTGCACATCTGATTCAAAGACCTGAAAAAACATTTTTCAAAAATTCTCAACTTCTGATGTTTGAGTACCAATAAACACCAAACACTTCTACTCAGACAGAAAAAGCAAAATTTAATGGCCATTAATGATACACTAGTAAGCAGCTTATCAACATGAGAACTAAGCAAGTATCATTCAAAAGACACCCTTAAGGGCAAGTTATAAGCAGTACATCCTAGGGGGGAAATGCACATTGCCCCAGGGTTTTCAGTAGAGATTTTCAAGAGGCATCCCAGCCCTGGACCTTTTGCTCCTTTGTTAAAATTGATCTGACATGGTAGTGGTATGTATTTCCTATCGATTTTCTGCATCCTAGTGACACACAGCATTCTCAACTTTGCATACCAATTTTTTTTTCGGTGTAAAATATGCATTTTTTTTCATTAATGAAAACCTTGTGCCCTCAGACTATAAAACGACTTACTGGTTGACACATGGAGCATGACTACACTTGGTGTATTTAAGCAGAAATTGAAAACACATCTATTTAAAAAGCTTTTAAATATATGGCTTTGGTTGTACTTATATAGACATTACATGTATTTTGGCATGGGAAAGGGTACAGTTACTTTATTTTATTTTATTAATGGAAACCATTACAGCATTTGTTAAGTGCTGTATATAGCATGTCAACCCTCTCAGCCATAAAAACCGAGATAACAGATGAGTATGATGGAATTGTGTGTAATTGTTGATACAAGTTGTAGCTCCCACACAAACTCTAAACACAAATTTAAAAATAAGAACAGTAAAAACCCATATTTATATTTAATTATAAAATTAATATAAGCTTTGTAATTTACTGTTAATATGTTAAATACTGTGAAACCAAAGTTCAAAGCGAGTTGCCAACTGATTGTAAAAAAAAAATTATACAACTTTTAAAAGTATTTACACATGCACCAAAAAACTCCAGGTTTGGGGGCTTAAAATTCTTTAAAACCAGATATGCAAATGAGCCTGCAAACGGGTCTAAACTGGATTCTTGCTAATGTTATGTACACAATCATAAAATTTATTGTTCTAATGAAATTACCAAAACAATGATTCACAACTCCAGCAATACTCGAAATCAAACAATATTTACAATGAGACTATAACGTGTAATTATACTGCTGTATTTTAGATTCAAAGCAAAATAATCTACGTATAGTGATTACAAAAAGAAACGAGTGTGAACATGTCATAATGAAAGTAGAAATAGAACTAAATGGCACTTAGCACTGACATTTTAATGAAACAATGCTAAAAAGATAGCTACAAGAAGTATGTAAAACTGGTAACCAGGAGACAAAGTGAGGCGTAAACTATCACAATTAGCTTTTACAATACAAAACTATCATTTGCAACATTATATTGACAATGCCCTCACTCTTGTTTGACTACCAACTCTCATGTACTTTAATGTTCATTTTAAAATTTAATGAGGAGTCCCGGTTAACAAGAATTGAGGTGCACTTGTAAGTGCTGATTCTTGTCAAGTCTTACCCTCATTTCAGCACTGAACAAATTTTCCTTCAACTGTTGTCAACAACTCTCACCAGCTGTCATGCTAGTGAGAACTATGAACCAAGGAAAAGTTTTGTTTTCCTTGAATACATGCCTGTGGTTTTCAATCGACCCAAATGGTATATTGCTCAATTCTTAAAACACTGTCTTGTTGTATTTTCTACAAACAGTTTAGGAGAAATTCCATCTCATCTTATAGAATGTGGAGTATATGATCAATTCCTTTATTCTTACAACTGATTAATCAATTTTATATTAATACTGTAAGGAGATGTTAATGCCGGTGTTATGGACTGTCACCTCCTCCCCTACACACTCCTGTTATTAGCATAAGCTGTTTAAGGGGTAAATAAAAACTAAGAATTAACCAAGAAAAAACAAACTTGGTTGCAGTTACATGTACTGAATCTCTGGCCGATTACAGCATAACAAATAATTATAAAATAAATGCCAAAAATTGTAAGAAAAAGAAATATAAGTTACGAATTAGTAGTTAAATACTTAAACTACAGCTGGCGCTCAACAGTAAGAAAATTACAATTTAAGCGATCAGTTTTCATATGTAAGAGGTGGTTCTGTCTTGTGACCTCAGTTCATAACGTGATAATACAAATGGGACTGAAACTCTGTCATGGATACCCAGTTTGATATTGTTTACAAACATAACACATGCCATCGTTCATCACTTGCACAAGGTTGTTAAAAAGGAGGACTCACTGAAAGAAGAAAGGGCCCACTTGCTGAGTTTCAACAACTAGAAGTTACCAATGGTAATGAAGTGTTGCGAGAATATGTGTAGGTCCGGTTACAAGGCAATAAATTGTTGCCAGTGATCAATCCATTTAACATATTATTAATTAATTAGTGCAGCCTCTTCAACTTTACTCTCAAATCTCCAAATGTGTATTGATTACAAGCAAGTAAATGTTTTATATATTACGTTTCACACCACATCTTGTAAATGGGCTCATGGCGCCTTGGCTGGATTTTAGTTTTCCAAGCCAATGGCAGTTGACCGCCACGTGCCGTGGGATCGAATCCAGTTTGGACCACATTTTTTTTCGCAATTAATTTTCCTTTTTTCTTGCTATATGTATTTTTTCTTTTATTCAACCAATGATTCAATTTTTAAATAACGTCAAACAAAGACATCTGAGGAGCATTACTGGAATTCTTTCGCAAGCAATCATTTTCAGAAGTCAGAATGATTTCCTTAATCTCAGCTGGCCCGTTCCCAAATGACTGAGTCAGTGGCTCAAAAAACATAAATCAAATTTAGTTCTCTTGTAGTCTGAAGAAGTACCCAAACAATTTTCATAGCCGCATTTTAAATCCATTCTTTTACTTAAAAAATACTATCTAAACTATGGATTATAACTTCAGCTGAACTCAAACCTGACTAGAGTTTTCGGTTGTCGATGCTTTCACTTTATGACAACACTGCGGTTCAAATTTTAAAAACGCTAATACCGCTTTTTATCTTTTCTGAACATTTTAGTCAGCGAAGAACCAATTTGCTTTCCTTTACCTTGATTTTAGTGTTTTATAAATTTTACCACAGCCACGAAATGTTTATTAGTTCACCACCATGAACTGACACTGTGCATGAATGCGAGGCTCAAAATCTTCTGCCCATGTGCATACGTATACATGTACGACCCAAACAAATCTCAAAATTTACTGGCGTTTAAATGAGACCACAGGGAGCCCATCTGAAATATGTCGCTGAGTACTTCACTTCCAGCAACAAGATTATAACTTGGCTGTCTCATTCACTATTTTGTATATTATACAAATATATTTTACAGGGGGACCCTAAGCACATAATTATACAAAATACTACAAAGAAAAATTTAGTATATTTGACAGAGATGAATTTTATATTTTGTAAAAAAGAAATTCTAAACACAGCTGTTGCTCACAGCTCCAAATTTAAACTTTCTCAAAATCATATATTAATTGTTGTATATTTTTACTCCAAGGAAAAATGCGAGGTTTGTTCACAGGGAAACCATTACCAAGTACAGCATTATTTTTGGTATAAAAACTATTAATATTATTTTACTATGCAGCCTTGAATACATGTTTACATACTCAGAAAGTCAACAAGTCAACATTTCTGCCACTAAATTGAGATAAAAACAAAGCATTACAGAACAAATTATGCCATCATGGTATCCATTTCTCATTTTTTATAGACTACTTTATAGAACTTGAAATAACAGTATACAAAATGGTCAAATATTGGACCAGATTGAGGCTGTGGTCAAACAATTTGTAACCAAAAAACATGACGATACGACCAAGTTTATGCCTGTTCCAATTTGGCTGGCATTTGACTGGTGAACCATCACCTGTTATTTAGTACTCTGTTTTGAAACTGAAACCAGGCTGGATGACTTTTTAGTTACCACATATTACTAAAGATTTGCTGCTGAACTGATCAGTTTTGAAGCTCACCAACACAAAACCAACTTGTATCTCAGCGCTTAAAGGCATTCAGTCATTAGCTTTATTGCTTTCCATGTTGTTTATTGTAGTTGTGATTAACACTAACTTTAGATTTAAGGAGATTTTTAGCTTAAGAAATAAAATGTGAAGAATTAGGATGGAAAAAATATTATATTCTTATATGTTGCAATGTTACAAGGTATTTCCGAAGATCACAGAATTGTAAGACAAAATTAATGGCATATATGTTCCCAGCTGTTTGATAGAATCCATATTTATCCCCTTTTCTATTTTAATTTTTCACCATCTGTGCCAATTTCAAACAATTTTTTATAGATACCCAGACTTGTATTCATTTCCAGGTTATCACAAATTTCAATCACTATTGAAAATAAATAAAATGTATTGCACTATGGGCAGCAGTTATACTTTTTGAACTTGCAACTACAGTTGTATCAACCCTTACTACCAGCAACATTTCTGATTTTGAGCTCCTCTACTTCTGCTCACAATATTTGGCTGCCCATAATATGAGTCAGACAAAGCAACACTTTTCTCTTACAAAAAAATTATGCTCAACTTCAAGTTTGGAAGAAGCTATTACTACAGCCAGAAATATTAATGCAAATTGTAATTTATTTTGAGTCAAATCATTGTCACCTACCGTATACACTCATGTGTAAGTCAAATTTTTAAGACGTGAAAATTGACCTAAAAAATCGACCTTGACTTATACACAAGAGAGAAAATATAACACCCTACCAGATTGTCAGAAAATGCCTAAATTGGCTGAAGCAAAAGGAGTCATAGAGCAGAAGGAATCAACTGAAGAGAATGAGTCCCATATCAGTATGAGCATTTTGATAGTGGTTGCTGTAATAAAATGAAACTGAACGCTTGCTCAAGATCTTGATCACACACTTCACGCATACTGCTGCACATTGTAATTATTTCAATTCCCATAAACATTTGAGGCAAACAACTCATATCGATGTCTTTCTCTCAATTTTCAATTTTCATACGGTAAGCTTTAATACCTTTTCTGTTTAATCCATGAAAACAGTTGAAAAAAAACTATTTTTTATAAAAGTATCAATTTTGGCTTCAAAAATGGGGTTCGACTTATACACGCATTCGACTTATACACGAGTATATAGGGTATTCACATCACACAATTATGAATCAGAACTTAAACTACCTGTTTTACTGGTTACAAACGCATTTTTTGGGATCTCATATCTTGACCATTTAGAATAAGTTCATATCAATTTCAAAAATTAACATTTGCAAAGCAAAAGCATGAAAAGGTTTGAACCTCATATGTAGTAGCTAATAAAAGCAATGTCAAAATATTATAATCCATCTTTAACATTTGATTTTCAAAAAGTATGACTGGACTCTTGCACAGAGCTGTAATTGAAAGACAAGACAATTTACTGAGAATTTCTTTTTGTTTCTGGGAAGATATAACTGACAAATCTTATGCAGCAGCTGGTATACTCTCAAATTAAAAAAAAATAATGTTAAATCTATTCTCTGCCAAAATTACAGGGCCTTGTAAGTCTTTTTTTGCTGTCCAAGGCGACAGTGATATGTATTGTATCATGAAAATCACTCAACTGGACAATGGCTATCGATCTGCCTCAGGAATAAAACATATGCAAAACTAGAAACGATTTCAAAGTAATTTTAAAATAATCCATTAATTTATCAGCCAATGAATCAGTTTGGGCATATTCTTGGTTATCAACACCTAAATTCTTGCTATTTTTATGCCTGTTGTTCGAAAGATTTAAAGAAAGTTTCTGAAGAATTATTTTACTATAGTTCTGCACTAAATATTGGGACCAAAAAATTCTAGAAAAGAGGGGATCCATTAGTTAATTTAGCTGCATATGTACATATAGCACCTAGTAAAAATTGCCAGTTTTGCCACCTCTAAACAGCGATAGTTTTGGGGGTTCAATGGGTTACATTTACCCATGACCTGTTCAGAGGTACCATATCCCTTGTTCTTGGTCACGGATCTCGTGCGAAATGAGCAGATAACCCGCGCTATCGTTAACTGCCTAAAGTTATCTCTGTGTATAACTTTATTTTTCGAGTTGGTTTTGATGACATATAAAAAATTCTCACCAGTTCCATTGTTTCTCAAGATTTCTAGCTATACACTTCCCACAAAGTGATTGTACTGTAACAGAGCAAGAACTCGAAAGAAATATGCAATTCTGAACATTAATCAACGTTTCTCATTTCCCCATATGCTCGTGATCAGGTAATTCTGCATCCTGCGACTCATGTAAATAGAACAACGGGCTGTGAATAATTTATTCCGAGAAAGCTTCTTGTAGCTGTATTCATATTCATGCATACACAAAATTTACCAAAGTTGCTCGGCAGATTGAAACAAAACAGAAATTTTGCTGCACGAGTGCATATGTTTTAAACAACACCAGCATCGCAACGGCTTATCAAACTAAGAAAGTCTACAGCGATTGTTTTGTTGTCCTTTCAATCAGGTCGATCGCTCTAGAAATGATATATACACACACGCAAATTTAGGCGTACCCTTCGCAACGCCAAGAGAGTCAAACCCATGAACTGAATTATAAGTGTTCTATCGCTGTACACAACACAACACAAGACTATACTATTCTGGGACTTACACTCTGTTTTGAATGTGAAGTACTCAGTCAAATGCCGGCATTCGTGATTTCCTCGTAGAAGAAACAATGTATTGGGGTATAGCGTCTTCAAGGCCCAAAGATAAAGCACACACTAAAAACGAAGAGATTTTACATCACAGTTAGAAAGAAGTTATTAGTTTAAGCTGACCTAGATTGTCGAGAAATTAAGCTATAACAGCCACCTATAAAAATAAAAGGTGAAACAAAAAGCACATACACAGCATGTTTCTGTTTCCCAAAAAATCAGCCATCCCAAAAATCTGACATTCACATAATCTCTCGTACATATTCTTTAATTCCGTGCTGCTTACCTCGATTGAAAAATAACCACGATCGACATAATCGCCAAGGAAAAGATATCTGGTTGTCGCCGGTGAGCCACCAACTTCAAACAGCTTTATAAGATCATAGAATTGTCCGTGAATATCACCGCAAACTACAATCAAATGGAAAAAGAAGCATTCAGAAGGACAAACTTGTGTTTTATTAATCTGGATGCACCAGTTATAACCTGCTCCCGGGCTCCGAAAATTTGGAGCCCGGAGCCTGCAGAGTTTATCACGACAACGATGGCCGTACCTGTGATCGGAGCATCCACATCTAACATAGTTTTTTCCTTCTTCAACAACGCAGCACCATCGTTGATTATTCGCAATGCAACACTTTCTTCCACTCTTCCTTCGAGAATAAAATGAGCTTTCAGAACATCCACTCTAGGTTTGCCATTGGAATCATAAACGTCTGCTTCTGTTAGTCGATGTTGCGGAGGCATCGGTACGTCTTTAATAAAGAGAGAAATAAATTGATCGTTATAAACACAACCAAGATACTTCCAGCATTACAACAACATCCCTTATGTAGAGTTCCAAGCTGTTCAATATACACTAACTTTTGAGAATTCTTTCGCCCGTAGGAAGCTTCCCATCTTGCGCAGCCATTTCAAAAAACCCTAAGAAAAACTGCTTCAGCGCTTGGCTGGCTGTCGATGTTCAATCGACAAGGATTGAAACGGATTCTCTTCCCCTTCCTTTCCCAGCCTTTGCTGCCTCTGAGCGACATAAACAACAAACCGCAAAAACGAAATTTTCCGCCTCTGCACTTGCGCAGTCTGTCCTCTGCCATAGCCTCGCTTTCGTGTACCCTCCAGTTTTTCATTGAGTTCCACCTTGTGTTGTGGGGTGGTTAATCTCAGCAAAACCATTTTTTTCTAAAAACAGGAGTTTCTCGTGAGCTACAGACAAACCGAAACTCAGAATATTTAATAAAATGAACAAACGAGATACGACCTTGTAGCCTATGGTTCCTTTACTTTAAATTTATTCATATGCTTGAACCTGAACCGAGTTGCCAGAAGCTTAATGAAAATGCAAATATCCGTTTGGCAATTGTGTTGAGCCTTTGAAACTGTTTGCCAACATTTCTGACATTTCTTCTTGCTATTAATAATGAAAAGGAAACTGATTTAATAGGGTCTTGTTAACAGCAAGTACTTCAAAATGTTAAGAAATGAGAAGCTGGAGACAACACGCAAATGACCGATATCGTGACTAAGTCATGATCCTACAGGATTCTACAAGACAGAAGATTTAAAAACACGAATCACGGAAAGATTTATTAAAAAAAAACACTCCATTAAGTACTTGAGAAACTTTTAATGGAAAATATATCTTGAAGCCGGAACCTTTGTTTAGACACTTTTCAGTGCATTTCCTCGTTTCATCCTTTCTCGGGATTCTGTCTCATTTCAACTTATCTCCAAACAAAAAAAACGAAAGACAATTTGCCTATCTCCTGCTGTTTGACGACTAATATCGTTAAGCTCCGACTGTGATATGGTGTTCGATTTGATGAAAACTCAAAAATTTATGCCAAGGAAAGCGAAAAGGGGTGTGGAAAATGTGTGAAGGGCAACGAAAAAAACTGATTATATAAAACACCTGGGAAAAATGCTTTCTCAAGCGAAGACTATTTTCAATGTTTTTATATAAATTATAAAAACTGGCTCGGTTGAGTGAGTTATGACAAAGTGTGCTATAAACTGCTCCCTGCAACTGAACGCTGGTTGAAAACGTACGTGTACACAGTTACAAATTAAGTGATAACCGCCGCAGCAGGCCTAGGTGTCGAGTAGCTCTGAAATATATACCCTGCAAGAAGAAAAGTTCGCGGGATTTTATTTTTGCGATTGGTCATTGATTATGTTGATTATGTTTCACGGGAAGAAATTTTTGTGGATTGTGATAACCAAAAATTTCTGACGGGAACTTATTTTTGTGGTTTGACAATTATTTTTTTGCTACAGGAAACAATTTGTGCACATCGCCACCTGTACATGTTAAATAGTTATTATTATTGTTGAATATTGTAAGAAGAAATTTGAAAATTTGCTGCACGAATTCATCGAAATATGGCTGAAAATGATAGACGATGCGGCTACCAAACCAAAGGTTGTGTTGAAAACTAGATACTAAATAAGACTTTTTCTGCTATAACGATACGTTTTCTTCCGACTAACAATGAACATTTGTCGCACACAACTGAATATAAAGCTTCGGGAACTTGTTATATTACTCTGAAACACGATTTTTTCAGTGATAACTTTAGTCAGCGGTAGGTTCTAGCTGCGTTGTGTAGAGAAAATACTGGTGCAAGTGAAATTTTTAAAAAGTGGAAAAAATGGTTTTTGTGTTAATGGAGTTAATTTTTTGCGGAAATATTTTTTGCGGGAATTTTTTTGCGGGAATTTATGTATGCGGTTTGGCCAAAAATCCACGAAAACCGCAAAAATAAACTCCCGCGAAATTTTTCTCTTGCACGGTAGCTGACTGCAGGAGTGAAAGAAGACATTCTTATCCTTATACTGAAAAAGTCTGCTGAAATAATAGGAAATGATCGGCAGCTCGGGAGCTGCGTATGTAGCTGCTAAAAACTGCGAGGTTAGCACAGTTAGGCTTTGACAGATTGTGCTCGCAAAAGCAGCATATTGTGTTCACTAGCAAGCACTAGCAGTAAATTATGCTCATTTTAATTAAAAATGTAGAAATTTTGCTTTGACTTTCAACATCAAATTTGGTACAAAAAATACCTAAATAAGTATGCAACAAACAAGTACGTGGCAAATACGTTCACCCTTTTTACAATAAGACACTGTACGAACGCATAATCAGCACAAGTTATTATACAGTTATTTCAGAAAAAGTTGTCATAGTCAATATTCGATACTGGAACCGAAAGGAACTGTGGGGTTCAAGTAGCAGAAATAATTTGTAGTGTGTAGGTTCATCATAATGCCACGGCTATAGCGCTGGTGTGTTATCACTCATAATGACTGTACCCAAAGTTCCTTTCGGTTCCAGTATCGACTATTTACTATGACGACCCTTTTTGAAATAGCTGTAAACTAATTAGTTATTACTCTTGCAAAATATATGCACTGAAATTTGAATGGAGAAAGCAAACCCACCAAAACAACAAAACTGCCTAGGAGAGTGGGGGTTCTACGACAGTCGGGATGCGGTTTAGCCACGCCCTCTTGATGACGTCAGGGGGGATGTAGATTAGCCTCTCTCCCTTGGGATGACGTCATGGGCGGGATAGCTTAGTCAGGTCCAAGCCGGTTTGAACCTGTTTGTATTGACTAGCGCCACCAATCTGACCAGTTTTTAACCTGATTATCTTGTTTAATAGTCTCGTCGGATCCCGGCCGCCGGTCTGTGCCTATTTTTAGTGTGGGTGCTCACGTCACGAGCGGGATGGCGCCAACCGACGGAACCGGCGCAGGGATAGCCCCGCCCCCTAGCGATGACGTCACCAATTCAACGGGGATCTGCCCAGACCAGTTTGGAAACTGGCTTTTCCTGTTTAGAACATCGACCTTTATAATTTTTCCCGCCCATTTTTTCTACTGGCGCGTGAAAAAAGCCAGATACACACTTGGATGACAGAGAATCTGGGCCATGGGTATCCGTTGATGACCCGGCAGTGGCATAAAGCATTTTCTCTGAACAGTGTGTCGCAAGGACATTTCTATTCAACTACGTCATGTTAACATCACAGCAAAGGTCCCACACTTGTAGTGTGGTGACTGAGGTTTAAAGAGGCCCACAATTGTGGGTCCGCCTTGGGAGTAAAGGGCACTGGAAAAAAGATCTTGTATCTTGTTCAGTGCCTGGCTATGCAGTGCTGACGAGCTCCAACAAGAGCGAAACAGCTGTCCACTGCTGCCACTTCCTTGGCACCTAAGCTGCACATGCGTAGTGAGTTGTGTTCTATAAATCTCCGTTTTCTTTCTAAAAATTTCATAAATCTCTCTAAAATTCTCAAAAAATCCCATGTTATTGTTGACGGTTATCTCACAGTTAACACAATTATAAGTGTTAAAGTTATCATGTACCGAACAGATCAAAACAGTGAAGACAACCGCCGAAAAATACTACATAATAATTCTTTTAAGAACGGGCGCATTCTTCCACAGCGGCAAAATCTGAATCAGCTAGTTCGATGAACTAGCTCGGGATCAGCTACGGTGGAGGCTGCCATATTTTCTTATCGATAACTTACATACCAAATAATTGAGGGAACTGTTATTTATGGAAAAACCGCTGTACTGATATTCAGATACAGGAACAACACCGGCTCAGAACTGACAAAGTGTAGAAATAACCAGTTAATGGGTCATAAACCTGTAAAGTTAAGATTATTTAGATTTATACAGATATATTTTACACCAAAGTCAAGTAATTTAGAATTGATAATAACTTTTTATAAGGCAGCAATTTTTTATTAGACTTTTGCCACAAAAAATCTAAAAATACACTAGGATTTTACCACAAAAGAATCTCATAATTTCTAAAAATCTCCACATTTTTCAAAAATCTTTTTATTTTCTAAAAATCCAAAAAATCCACCTTTATTTCAAACCGACCTCTGAGCAACTTTGCCTAAGGACTTTTGAATTGGGGTCGAGCCTCTGAATTTTTTAGAATTGGCCTTTTGGGGAGAATCATGTTTCGCGCCTTTACTTCAGGCTCACCCCCGAGCAACTTTGCCTAAGGACTTTGAATTGAGGTCAAATCGAACCATCAATTCCTTTTGTGTTTAAAATTATAAATGTTCATCCCATGGGAGTCTCGGAACGTGTTAGAATTGGATTGGGAGAGAACTATGTTTCGCGCTTTTAATTGAGACGTATCCTTGTGCAACTTTGCCTGGGGACAAAGTAGAATTGAATTGAATGTGAATTGAGACCGTTTGTTTTTACTCGGCCCGAAGGGAGCCGAGTTGAAGTTTCGACTCCGGGTTTTTTTTTTTGGTAGGGTCGAGGGCTGATGCGCATGCGTCACGGCGTGCCAGAAATAGAGATGAAAGACTATCGTGCCAGAAATAGAACCTACTAGACGTAATGCCGCGCTAAATGCTGATTTACTGCGCCGGTTGAGAAGTTAGGTCTAAAGGCCGGTTTCCACTTCGACGAATTCGGTCGCGCGAACCGGTACGATCGCATGCTCTAGCATTGAAAAGAAGCGAT
>JAOBYH010616425.1:0-14056 GCA_025403525.1 Umimayanthus kanabou | reverse complement strand
TCGTCTGTTTTGAAGTAAAAATTTCTTATCTATGGGGTCAAATACTGGTCAGACAGGTGTCACGAATGTCCAGCACAAGCATTACGCGAAAGTAGCTATGAGCTCCAGTTAACAAGTGAGATCGAAGTGTACGCTATATATATATTTCAGTTTACTTCAAAACGGCGCGAGTTAAAGCTATTTACATTAGCTTCTTGTTTTACAAGTAATATATACACCGTAGAATTTTAGTTCCAATTCCATGTTGTTTACGTAACTCATTTTTTTTCGTTTGTTTTTGTTTCGTCTTTTTTTAAAAGTACATTTAGACTGCGAATCAGTTGTTGGTTCTCAAGTGGGTATAGGTTGAAGGAGTATAATCTGGGCTTTCACTTTACTTCGTTCTAATATGGTTAATTTAAATATATAACGAATTTATTGAAAAGTTTGAAGACGTTCATTTTTACGCTCCCGAGCACCTTCAGTTTCCACATCTTAATCCGCACGACACTCGGAAGAAGCTGCGAAGTTTTGAGTTTCCTCTTGAAAAATCATCTACCTCCTCTATCGCCATTAACAACAACCGCTTCCTAAGTTGCATTTGTTAGTAATCAGTAAACGTAACACAACGCTTGACCGGAGTGTTTGACATTTTAGTAATCGACTCCGCCATTTAAATAATTCGCGATTGTAATCTTCTTACCATCAGTAAAAAAAAAATTGAAGAAGGCGTAATAGACAAGCCTACAATTGTCGCAACCACAATTTTGTAGGAAGCAAAAAAGGAAGTTAGCGAGCACGAGTTTTTTTATATACAGGACCCGACCCGCGGCAACTTTGGAGTGAAAGGAGACTGGCCTGTCGCGATGAATGTGTAAACACACCCTTTGTGAAGGAGTTCGGAAATATGGCAGCAGTGTCGCGCGCTGCTGCGAGATCATGCGCATACAAAAAATGTTCCATCATTATTTTCTAGCTCTTTTTATTTCCGTGTTTTTACACTTGCATACAGCATACACAAGTCTTTATAAAAGATAACTATATGACTTAGAAGGGTCATTGTCTAATTACAAAACGAATAAAAAAATAAATTATGTTCTTTTTAGAAATATACAGACTATTAACTTTGTCTTATCTTATGATAAATAACTTTTTTCTCTTGTTTTCTTTATCGCAAAAAATCAAGAACGAATGTACAAAATATCAACAGGTATAATTTTCAGCCAAAACGATAAGGTGATTTATTAAAATTCAGAGAGAAAATTAAGACATGGCACAGTCTGCTCGCGTAAAAAAGTAGCAAAACGTTTAACTTCAATTTAACGTATAAAACTTGATTTTTTAAAAATTATTCTTTGCTTTGTTCAACTGCATTACTGTTTAAAAATGTAGAAACGTATTTTTTTATAAGAACAATTTGTCTGCTTTAAGCAGCTCAGATAAAAGAACATTTTTGATTATTTCCTTTTACCGAACAGACAACTACTTTTAAGCAGTGAAATGCCAGGCAGGTACAACTTAGATGCAAAAAAGCTCAGTCACCCGCGAAAATCAGGTGAAAACGAAAAACACGTTAGCTTTAAAAGAAAGACTGATAACCAACTTACCGTAAAATTCCGAGCATAGAGACCAAGAGCGCATATTTTTGAAAGAACGTTTTGAGTATATTTTCAGAGTGGGCTTATTATTGGCGACAAATTTGTGTTTCAAAATGGGTTGGGTTTACAAGTGGATGGGAAAAGTTTATCAACATTTATCTTCTCCTTACAATATCAAGATCACGCTGATTGGTTGTGAGAATAAAGCGGTTGATCATTCACTCCAAATTATCTAAGATAGGGTGCAAAATTCTTCCAAATTGTTTAAAGAAAATGTAAGGAGACAGTTAATGAGAATTTAACAATGCATCATTTGGCACTTCTTGAAGTGAAAGGGATTCGAAGACTCAGAACGTGGATTAATAGTTTCGGAACTATTGCGGGGGAAGGGAGAGGGGGGGTTGTTATCGGAATTTTACGGTACAGGTATACTAGCAGATCAGGCCAGCTACATTCCACGTATGTCTTAGAAAAAGTCATTATATTACAGTAACAACACTACACTCCGAGAGTTCTATAATTGTGATTCATGAGCGAGGACCTCCAGACCTTCCATCACCTTACGGATTTCCTGATTGTAGTCTTGAAGATCACGATCTTCCTCCTCATAACCCGTGACATAACAATCCTCGATATCACCGTCTTCCGACGCGTTTTCAGAATGCAAATACGAGTTCTCGGGCGATTCGCCGCACACCTCCAATCGATTTCCCAGATACAACTGCTCCAGTTCGTCCTCGGAATAACCGCCGTCCGTTACGCTGCCGAGTTCAGAACGCGTCTTGAGCGTAGGGACGTAAGACCCGACGGGTACGTTGTCGCAACTCTCCGGATATGGGTCGTGCGGCGGGGCCGGAAAACGTCCACGGAAGAGATCCGGGTAGGCGCTATCTCCGCCGATCGAGCTCGCTTTGTAATCGTTTATATCGGTAAAATCCGAGTAATCTGAAAGCCGAGAGTCCACAGAATATCTCGACGAAGGTGCTACCCATCCACCTTTGCGATACTCGACCGGCTTCCTGGGCATATGAGGTATTTCAGGCGGCCCGTCCTCGCTTTCGGACAAACGCAAATTACGCGGTCTTTGCGGCACCACGGGAACCTCGGAAAGCTCCGAGCTCCGGGAGGCTTTAAGGCTTTCAGGATGGATAGAATTGGACATGTCGACATATCTACAAGAGTCGTCCGGCACGCCCATATAGCTGGCTGATTTGTTCTTGGACAGTACCCCAGGTTTTCTGGGCACCAGGTCTATGGGTGTGTCGGTGTAGTCCCAGTGATAGCCGGGAATGTTCGTGTCTGATGCGTTGAACGTCTTCTGCGCCCGCTGGCGCCTGCTCCAGGAATCCTCCGCGTCGTAGCCGGGCGGCATGGATAACTCCTGGAGCTCATAACCAAGAACTTGTCGTGGGGGAGGGGTGGGAGGAATGGCAGGCTGCATGTTTGGGCCGACAACCGGTGGAGACACCTTGACATCTTTAGCGGATTTTCTGCGCTTCCGTCTCGTGCGCCTGCGCAGGGCGATCACCACAAGTAACACGATGAGAATGAGTAACGCAAGAAAAACGGCAATGACGATGATCTCTGTGGTCTCCAGCGGTCCCCCTGTGGCAGCGGACACATTGGGCAACACCGACTCACACAGGTCCCCTGCGTACGATTTGGTGCAGTTACAGAAGAACGAGCCATGTGTGTTGAGACATCTACCGCCATTCTTACATGGGTTTCGTTGCTGACACTCATTCACGTCCCGACTGCAATCGAGACCCGCGAAGCCCTGGGTACAACTGCACTTCGCTCCTGAGGGCCCCACATCACATGAGCCTCCATTCTTACAAGGTATGCGGTTACAGTGGAAGCCCTTCTCGCAGTTTTTACCCGACAGCCCCAGCGGGCACTGACATGTGTAGTCGTCACCCACATTCGTACAGTTGCCATCGAAGTTGCATGGATTGAACGAGCAGGGCCTGGAGTCGATCTCACAGCTAATACCGCTGACTCCCTGCGGGCACTTACACGTATATCCACCGTTCTTCTCAGATCGGCACGTACCGCCGTGCTTGCAAGGCATGCTGGAACATGCACCGACGAAGATATGACATTGACTTCCGGCATATCCATACGCGCAAGCGCAACTGTAGCCCTTGGGTAAATCCGTGCACGTTCCACCATTGAGGCACGGTCTTGCGTCACACTTGATGTTTGCGTCACAGTTAAGGCCTGAGTGGCCTGGCCTGCACACACACTTGTAACTGGTGAAAGTTTCAACACAGTCGCCAAACCGAGGACACTTGTTGAGTGCACATGCGCCTGACGTCCTACATCCGGACCTCATGCTCTTGGGGTATGCAGTGGCGTGACTGTTTGAGCTTGTCATGGGAAGATTTCTGCCGTTCAACTTCAGATTCTGAAGGCATCCCTTGATTCCATTCGTAACCAGCACAGCTGGAACATAAGAGAGGGAGAAGTTTAGAAATACAGCTGGAGAAGAAGGTCTCAATGTGCGCTATTTGAAGGAAAGGGTCTCAAACTGTACAAGGAAACTTGAACGTCTAAATTGAAAAAAAAAACAAGTCGCGGCTCTGAAGTGTTAGAAAGGAAACTGTGATTCTTTTTCGTTTAAGCATATTTTGGTTGTCACGATGTTTGTTTAGAAAATATTTTTCCCACTTCGGCAGAAATAATTGTGTAAACCTGCAACATTTACGTTCAGTCCTTTTTCTTGCTAAAAAACTTTTCTTTGGAGTACGCGAGAAACAATCTTCGTGGAGAGCAATAAACAACATTTTAGGCGTATAGAAAATCGCTCGAAGTCTGTTTGAACTCGAGTGCAACAAAATACATTTATCTGTACCGTCGGTGAATGTGAACTTAATTTTTCTTTATCACTGAATTCAAGATTTTTTTTCATGCACTGAATTTAAGGGCTTTTGAGTACTCTTTGTAATAGACACTGGCTTGAAGTGAAATTGTCTGGAAAGAACACATTACAATAAAGTTTCACATGCAAAAGAAGTATTTCATTTTTTAACTAGAAAATTCCTTTCCATGCCATCCGCTTTTACTGTTCGAGCAAGAAAAGTTAAGTCTACATACCGTTTCCACCAGAATTTCGTCGTGACCGAGTGTTGACGACTTTTGCACCAAAGTAGATCGGGTTCCCGTCCAAATTCAGGATGCGCATCTTACCGGGGGACTGGCCCGAGGCACGATGCTTTTTATCAAGGATGAGGGTGGCGTGGTTACCATGGCGCTCGACAGCCACGTGATGCCATTTGCCGTCGTCAACTCTTGACCAATCAATGATCACCATTCCCGCACCACTGCCAAAGTCGAAGCGCAACTGGACGTATCCTTTAGCGATCTAAACATTGTAAGGAAAGAAAGACTTCAAGCCAAACCCAATTTCTAAATCACCCGACAGTGACCCGACCCGGAGAGATTCGGTCAAGTTCTTACAAGGAGTATAGTCACAATAACAAAATTTTTCTCGTTGTCTTAGTCACGCCGGCCACTATTCGTAAAATTTTAATTTGACGCAATTATTAAACTAGTCCGCATACGGCGAGTAAAAGGAGAATTGAATGACGCTTGAATTTAATAAAATTAAGCAGCGAAACAAATGCAAAACGCTAGATTGCAGCTTGTAAGCGAAGTTCACAAGGAAATAGGACTCAAACACAAAGCAACACACAGCAACCAAATTTTGGATTTTGTTATGACTTATGTCATTTAGACCTCTGTGAAACTCGTAACCAATATTTCCTGTCGCCCGAGAGTTGGCCATAATATTGCGCCAATAGTAGTTACCCTAGTCTTAACCTTCTTGAACTTCATAGCTCAGCTATACAGATGTGCATTATTTTATTTACCCTAGAAAAAAAAAACCAGCTTGTTGCATTACGATCTGTGCCTGCTAAAGCAAAATCTTAATAGTATTTCGAATGTTTCATTATGTGCCTTACCTCGAGAATACTGTAATCGTATTGTCCGCCTGCAAAGACCAATGTCCCTTGTTCTTCCACGGTCCTCACTGCCAGGCTGACCGAGCGAGACGGCTGGTCAAATGTCTCCTTCAGACTGTAACGAATGTATCCATTGCCGTCCAGAGAGCCCGCGTTTTTACCTGATAGAGGGAGAGGAGCGATGTAACGACTCAGTTTGATGTGGCATAACGGCGTCACTTATTTTCCGGTTTCATATCAAGGATTATCTTGTTAGGCCAGCGTTTTCTCTAAATATTACAACAACAGCAAAAATTCCATACAATGTACATCTCGATATATACTTCCCGAAAAACAAAAATCAACTTTAAGTACAGACAGATGGAACAGCTTGATTTATATACGGGTAAAAAATTGCAGGATTTGTCAAATACATATATCTAAAAGCACCAAACAGAATTATCGTAAATTGGAGAAAAACCAAGATCTAACTGCAAATGCAGAATGCAGAATAAATTTGTACATGTAGCAAAGAACCTAGGAACAGAGCTCTCCTGACTATAACACTGACACAGTCATTTATCATACCTTTAATACAAGACGTATCTTCGCAAGCGGTTTCGTCTTTATACTTGCACTGGTATCCGTGTGGTACTTCTGAGCACACGTAACCCGGAGCACAGGGTTTGCTAGAGCACTTCCGCAAGTCTCCTGTACAGACTGAAAGAATCGCGAAAGAAAATTGGTGAGATGCTCTAAATTAGCTGTACTATTCAAGGCGTGACTGAACAGCTTCCATAGACTCGATTTTTTGAGTCCCTGTGCGTGTGTAAAAAAGTATATTTTTTTGTGTGCCTGTCTGTGTGTCTGTCTTCATGTCCATATGCGTCTGTGTTTGTTTGTTTGTTTGTTTCTTTGTGTGTGTGTGTGTGCATGTATACATGTTTGTGTGTCTGCCTTTCTATCCGCCTTGTTTCTGTGTTTGTCTCTATGTCCACGCGAGTCTGTGTTGCGCGTCTGTCGATATGTGTTTGTGTGTGTGAAGGGGCATCAGAAACATTTTTCTGCCCAACCAACCTCCAGAGCCGTCCTTGCATATGCACGCGTGACTTCTCGAGTGTTCGTAGGATATGTAGCTCATCTCATCCGACATGAAGCGGATCTGTTTGTTCTCTGGCTTGTACACATCACTGCATGTCAGGTGGGCGGGGCAGCGTCGACGGTCGCATTGTCTCACACCCACCGTGCGCAACCGAACGCCCACACCGCGCTCAAGGTCACCCAGAGTTGCATTGATTTTCTTCAGCACGTGAGCACCTTTGAAATACCCCTACAAATGATAACACAACCAAATTAACACACACCCAGAGAAAACGATTTTGCCTGAATGTTTTCTGGAGTCCAAAAAACATCTTTTCGGCAAACAAATGTAAGCATACATGCGAGTCTTTTTTGGTGACTAAAACTGACGCTAAGCCCTTTGTAGACAAATAAACAGCCCGACACAGGCTCGACAATCTAAAGCTCTTGCCTCCTGTTGTTGTTCTCAATAAGGTTCGACTGTCTCTTTCGTTCCGTTGTCATGATTGTAGATTAGTGAACAAAATCGCTTGGCGTAATTTGTCTGTCTGACTAGAATTAAAGATTCTTAATTGCCAATATGGACGTCGGTAATATTTAGCTTTTATTCGAGAGCAAAAGTGTTTTCAGTCGAAGAGTCCTTAAGACTAATTGAATGAGTTTTAATAGTCTCAGTTCCTCAGCTTCTTAGACCTACCCCTACCATATCAGTATTTGTCATTTCTGAGTGCGATATACACCGAATTCATAAATATGGAGGCCGCGCAGATTGAGCCTGGAGCGAGTTCTCAGCAGCATGGAATCGAGGCATTTTAGGACGCGTCGAATATGCTTCCTTTGTCCTATCCTAAAACGCCTCGTTCTCGCGCTCTATTCGAGGTTCACCCGCGCGGCCGCCATTTTTATGAATTCGGCGTATAAATTGTCGCTTCTTACCGAAGAGCTCTTTTGTACGGCCACGACTAGGTCCAGGTCATCACCAGATGACTGCATGCTCCAGATGTGAACCTTGTTGGAAGATACCTTCAGAGCCCGCCCAAGCTCTCTCTTGCAATGTGCAAAGTGCCTCTCCACAAACGTCCCGGCACTCATATCAGCCAGCCGCAACGTCACCGAGTTTGCCAAGGCTCTGTCGGGAATGTCCCTCACTATTACAGTCACGTGAGTGTACACAGTGTATTTGGGATCGCGGGCTCGTACTGTCAGGTTGTAGGTACCCACCCCTACATTGCCTGTGGTGCTCACAGTACCATCCGGAGAAACGCTGAACGGCCCCCCTGATCTGTCGCCTACGAGCGCAAAGTTCACCTGATCGTCATCCGGGTCCGTTACTTTAATGTGTCCAATCCGACCACCATTGAAGTTTGAGCCGTAAAGATTGACATGTATTGTCAGCGGTTTCACTTCCGGAGGATGCGTGACTCCTTCAACCACTTTTATGGTAACGGTAACAATGGTGGACAATGGCGGCTCGCCCGAGTCTCCGACCTGGATTCTAAGAACATGAGGCTTGTCTAGTTTCGTGACGCGTGCGATTTTCGTTACTGCCCCCTGAGGGGTGAGGAAAAACTTGCTGGTATCCCCGCTTAGAAGCGTGAACGTAAACGGCGACCCGTTATCATGCGCGTCGCGATCGTGCGGCCTCAGGTGAAGCACCGTTTTGCCATATTTCGCATCTTCGCGTAAGGAAACAGTGAAGTTACTACGAGTGAACTCGGGTGGATTGTCGTTTAGGTCATTCACGGTGACATGAACTTTAGCCTCCGTACTTTTGGCCGGGGTTCCCATGTCCTGGGCTCGCACAGTCAGCTTATACGAAGACTTCAGTTCTCGATCAACTTTTCCCGCCACGCTGATCAGACCCGAGTTTTGATTTATCTTGAACTTCTCGGCGCTGTTTCCTCCCACAATCGAATATTGAATCTTGCTGTTGTCGCCGCTGTCCAGGTCTGTAGCAAACACTTGCCCCACTATAGTATCCACGTGCGAGTTCTCGTCCACGCGTTCACGATATACCGCTTTCTTGAAAACTGGCTCGTTATCATTGGCGTCGGTGACCGCTACCTTAACTACTGTAGTGGCAGCTAGCACAGGTGGCCCAGAGTCACTCGCCTGAACAGTGAGCGTGTAGCTGCGTGGCCCTGTCTCGTAATCTAATGATTTCTTCAGCTTGATCACCCCAGTCTTGGTATTTATGGTGAACGCTCCAGCATCCGGGCTCTTCAGGATCTTGTAGCTAATCACCTCGCTCTTGTCCTCTTTACTGCCAGCTCTCACATGAACCACAACTGAACCAACATGCAGGTCTTCGCGCACGCGTACTTTGTACGTGCTATTGACGAACTCCGGAGGAACATCATTAATGTTCAGGACATTGATCTGTACCAACGCATGCGCATTCTTCGATGGCTTCCCGGCATCCTCTACTCTCACTCTTAGTGTGTAGTTTTTCCTCTTCTCGCGGTTGAGGAATTTCTTTAGCGAGATAATCCCGGTTCCACTTTCGATGCCGAAAGTGCCGTGGGCGTTGTTGACGAGCGAGTATGAGGTCTTGCGATTAATTCCAAGATCGGGATCAGTGGCTCTCACCTGCAACAGAATCTTGTTGATGGGTGCGTCCTCGTACACGGAGTGGACGTACCGCGCCTGCGAGAACCGCGGGGGATTATCATTGACGTCATTCAGGTTGATCGTGACGTTGGTGTAGCAGGTCTGCCCTCCGCCGTCCACCGCTGCAACAAGGAAATTGTACCGCGGACGCATCTCACGATCCAGTTTCACCTTCGTTCTCATTATCCCTATAATTACAAATTTAAACAGCCAGTTACAGTTAAATTACTAAGAAAATGAAAAAAAATTATAATTGGAGGAGAAAAAAATTGGGAGTGTCTAATAGTTTCTAAATATCGTTTTCGGAACTAGTTGTACTTTGAACTTTCGTTTTTGCAAATCTCTCACACAATGTGTTGAGTTATATCTCGCATTAAAACTAAAAAATATTCTCCTATTCATAGTAGGTTTGTTTCTGAATTTTAAATAACAAATGACTGAAACGACAGCAAAGCATATTTGAAAGCATTTCATTTTCATCCAAAACCTGCTGCAACTTAACTGGAGTCAAGAGAGTAGCTCATTCTCTTTCGCTTCGCCACAGAAAGGAACCTAAGTATCTGAGCACACAACCGACACGTAAACAGACACAGACACACACGCATACGGACACAGGAAAAAGCATACACGCATTGCGCCTTCAGTATTGGCAGCAGACATGAACAAAGTAAAAAAGTCTCCACACTCCTTACCGGAATCTTTGTCCACGGCGAACACACCCACCCCCTGTCCGGACACAGTGTACCTCACCACTGCGTTGGAGCCAATATCAGCGTCAGTGGCAGACACAGTCAACACGGGAGTGTTCACACTTACATCCTCTGACACGTGTGTAGTGTACAGAGACTGCTTGCATACGGGACTGTTGTCATTGGCGTCCAGGACCCTGATGGCGACTACTACGAAACTGGTAAACAGCCCGTCAGAGGCGCTGATATTCAGTTGATAACTCGAGACCGATTCACGGTCGAGTGGCGCTTGAACGTAGATTCTGCCAGTCTTCCGTTCGATGTTATACATCGCCTTGGGGTCACCAGACATAATAAAGTAATGAACAGCCGAGTTGACGTCAGCGTCTGTTGCGACCACGGTGGTCACCTCCTGGCCAATCAGAGCATCTTCTTTTACTGACGTCAAATACTTGGGTTTGAGGAACCTCGGCGGCGAATCGTTGACGTCTAGGAGGGTCACGTGAATGGAAGTGGTTCCAAAGAGGCGCGACGGGGTCCCTTTATCCGTAGCCCGGATGTTGAATACAAAGGACTCCGCTTGCTCTCGATCCAGCTTTCCTTTTGTTGTTATCCAACCCGTTTTGATATCAACACCAAACTTTCTCAGCGTGGTCTGGTCAGCGCCGTCAAACGAGTATTCCACCTCACCGTTGTGTCCACTGTCCAAATCTTCGGCGAACACACGCAAAACGCGCGAACCGACGTCAATATTTTCTGGCACGCTAACCAAGTACGGATTTGAAACGAAGACCGGCTTGTTGTCATTGCGGTCCTGCACGCGAACGACAACCGCCGTACGAGCTAACTGGTTGATCGACGAAACATTCGCTTCAATAACCATCACATAACGCTTCATCGTTTCATAATCTAGTTTCTTTGCCAGTTTGATGCGACCGGTTGAGTCGACAACAAATTTTTCGTTTGCGGCGTCAGGAAGGCGACCATGCACTATCGTGTAGTCGACCCTCGCATTATTGCCGCCAGGAACGATCAATCGGAGTTGGCCGACGGCATCACCTATGTTAGCACTTTCTGAGACATCGATATCGTACTTCGATTTTTCAAAACGAACAATCTTCGCTCCCCGACTCTGCACGTGAATCTGTGCCGGGACCAGCCTGTGTAACCGGGGATTACCGCCGTCTTTGACAAACACGAAGAACTTGTATGTCTTGACTTCCGGTTCCCTGGCAACCGCTATTATCCCCGTATCGCTGTTGATGGTGAACACGGGCGGGGTCTGGTGACCAAGAATGGCGTACGACAGTTTGGAATTCCTTCCGGCGTCTGCGTCAGTGGCTGACGTCATCAATACAGGTGTGCTGATTTTGATTGACACGGGGACAGTCACTTCGTATGTTCCAAACTCAAAACTTGGTTGGTTGTCGTTTTCGTCTTTAATATGCACCTGTACGGTGGAATTTGAGAGCACAAAAACAAAATTAGAAATGACGAATATCTGTGGATAGACTCCTCAAATGAGTAAAAACGAGAAAAAAAAAAGCTATGCACCGTAAAGTCGCCCAAACAACCTTGCATTTTGAGAAATGCGTTACACAAAGACTTAGAACTGCTTTTCAAAGCAAACAAAATAAACGATCACTTTATGGGTTTTCAAAAACTTGTTCGAAATTCCTGCAACGAATTACACCGATCATTTCTACTCTTCAAGACAAGCAAACGAATGGTCATTTTATTAGTTTTCGTCAACCGGTTCAAAAGTTAGAACGAATAACACCATACACTTCTACCCTTCAAAACAGGCAAAATGAATGGTCATTTTATGGGTTTTCGTCAACTGGTTCAAAAGTTAGAACGGCGAGTAACACTAATCATTTCTACTCTTCAAAAAGAGCAAATATAAATGGTCATTTTATGGGTTTTTAACAACCGGTTCAAAAGTTAGAACAAATAACACCAATCATTTCTACTGTTCAAGAAGAGCAAAATGAATGGTCATTTGATGGGTTTTCAACAACCAGTTCAAAAGTCAGAAGTTTTTTGCAAAACCGTTACCTCAACTTACCTCAACAGTGCAGAAACTGAACCTTCCCCCTCCATCCGTGGCCCTAACGGGTATAGACATCACCACGTGAGAGATGTTCTCCCGGTCGAACATCCTTCGGCTGTAGATCATTCCCGTGCCACGATCGATGCTGAACCTCGCCTCCGCCTCGGCACTGTCGATGGAGTACCTTAACTGCGCAAACGAACCCGAGTCCCGGTCGGTAGCAGCTACCATGGTAACAAATGTCCCCTCGGGAACATTCTCGTAGAGATCCACACGGTACACGTCCTGACTGAAGGACGGGCTGTACTCATTTGTGGCGCCAATGACGATATTCACCTTGCAGTTGGCGATGTGCTTGCCATCCGTCACCTCGACGTTGAGCTGGTAAAACTTACCATGCTCCACGCCCATATCACGTGATAGTGTTATCACGCCACTCTTCGTGTCAATAGTGAAACGTTCCTTTCCAAGACCCGAGATCATTTTGTACGACAACTTGTGGATGTCGCTTTCATCCGGGTCTGTGGCGATGACGCGCGTTACAAAGTGGCCTGGGACGGCGTTTTCTAGAATCGAGGCTGCGTAGACGCTCTTTTCAAACCGAGGCGGATTGTCATTGGCATCCTCAACCACGATTCGCACCCGGGCCTCGCCTGTCAGAGGAGGTGTTCCGCCATCTGCTGCCACAATTGGCAGCTCGTGTACTACGTGCAATTCATAATCGATCTTCTTCGCCGTGCGAATAACACCTGTGTCTTCATCAATAGTGAAGAAATCGGTTGCGCTTTTAACGCTTTTCTGGAAACGGTATTTAATGCGTTTGTTTGTCCCCTCGTCGCCGTCGGACGCATAAACCGCCATGACACTCGTACCCACTGCTGCACTCTCGCTTACTTTTCCCAGGTAAAAGGATGAGTTGAAGATTGGGGCGAGATCGTTGACGTCACTGATGGTAACCACGACCGGATTCTCAGTGTGAGCACCCGTCTTGGCGTCAGTTGCGCGCGCAGTCAGGATGAACTTGGGTTCGGTCTCGTAGTCTAGAGGTGCTGAGACCACGATCTCTCCTGTAACAAGAGAAAATAGAGCAGAAGGATAATTTTTCTTGATTCGTTACGACGCATACTGATGTTTACGGAACGGGAAGACAACAACTTAAAAAAGAACTGAAATTGAAGGACTAATTGGACATAAAGTTGCTCGATGCTACTAGTTCTACCGATATTGAGTAGAACTTTATATGTAAGTAGAGCGTTATGAAAGCAAACCAAAAGCGCAATAAAAAACCTTATTATATGGTAGAGGCGACAGCTTTGTAAATATTGACCCTACTAAGAACACATGAATCTCTTTTGCCATTTTTTCTATTTTGTTTTCCTATTTTGTCTTATAAATACTAACTGCCTTTTCTCGTCAGATTCTCTCTCTGTATACTACTGATTTACTGTCATTCTCATGAACAAAATACCAATACACAAGTAAATAGAAACACAATGAAAGTACAGTGTTTCTTATCATTATTTCTAGTTATTTTATCTTGCAAAACTATAATTTTAAAATGCTAAAATACCAAATGACAAACCAACCTGTCCTAAAATCAACTGAAAACTGGTTGAGCGGGTCGCCACGTGTGATGCTGTAAAGGATGATAGATCCGCTGGGGCTCCTAGCTCGGATGGTCTTGACATGCGAGCCAACACGGATATTCTCAGGGATTGACACCGCATAATTCTGGTGGTCAAATATCGGCGTCTCTTTGTCCACCACTTTCACTTTCACCTCCACTGTGGCCTTGAATGGCAGCCGTCCGCGGTCACTGGCCTCGACTTGAAGGTCGAACGTTCTGGGCACCGTAACGTCATCCACTGCACGACTGAGTATGATTTCACCACTCATAGGGGCCACACGGAAACGCCCCTCCCCTCCCCTCTCCAAATTATACCTGGAAAAAAGTTTCAGCAAATGTCAATATCCAAACTAGTGATGCAGTAACGAGTAATATATTTGTGACAATCTTGCCGTTCACTAAAAAAACACGCTCACAGTAACAATACTGGCGGGTAGGGGGAGGCTGGCTAGTGACTCGAAATTTGGCGGGGGGGA
>JAOBYH010616314.1:0-14058 GCA_025403525.1 Umimayanthus kanabou | reverse complement strand
CCGGGCATAACATTGATAGGTGCATTACACAGCTCCACCCCCTTTCTCTATTTATTTATTAATAATTTAATTCATAAATAAATACAGAAAGGTACTCCACTTGATTATGACAAATTCCCAACGATACTCGATAGTACTTACGGTCAATATCAAAGCTGTGAACTTCAGCCTGTTGCGCTCTGTCGGTATCGTACCAGCTCATAAAATTTTCATACTTTTCAAAGTTCTGCCCAGAAACCATTTGAAATGCTTCCTTCTTGCGGGTCCGAGATGTGCTTGCAGACGCACTGCGAGTGGGATGTCTCCTAAGAAAGTCTCGCAGCGTAAATTCTGGCGGCGGTTTCTCAAATGAATCTTTCACGAAAGCTTCTGGTGGTAGTTCTCGAGGCCTTCGAGGCGGTCTAGTTGGCAGTGGATCGGGTCCTCTCCTACAATACGCTTCATGTACCAACGTAGTTTGTCCTTGTAAGATTTGTTCGCCTTTCCATTTGCTAAAATTCTGAAAATTTGGCTCTGGACTCCCCGCAAATCTTGTTTTTGAGTGTGTAGTTGTTGAATCTAACCACGAATTTTCGACATGAGATTCATAAGCAGTTGTTACTGTTGATGTGCGGTTAATTGGTGGAAGAGGAGCACTCTTAGGTGGTAAAGGACGGCGAAGAAGTGGCAAAGGTTTGTACTGTTTCACTGCCGCCATTTTGGAATTGCTCTTTTGCTTGTTGCCATGGGATTGGTTTGCAGTGATGCATGATGGGAGATTCGCTTCCGGCCGCGAGTTTTTGTGGGACTGGTGACGATTAGTTCGTGCCAGTCTTCTCTCTTTCAAACATCACGCCACAACAACAGCCGGAAGTTGGGTACAACAGTCAATGGTACAAGCGTTGAGTTCGGAGTTCGTCTGGTATTTACTATTTATAGTTCTAATTTTGTCCCACTATGGCTACTAGTTCGCCGTCTAACAACGACTCTGGGTCCAGGAAGAGAAAGCGAGGGAGCTCATCTGATTCAGACGCTGGAAAGATGAAGACGCGAATACTGGTAAGGTGAACTGAATATTGCACAACCTGCATCATGCACTCACTGACTGCATGTGCTACGTGTATTTATTAGATAGATCTATTAGTAAAACAACCACTTTCAGAAGAGAGACTTTTGAATTTAATGTTCTCGTGAATTAATCTTCTCGTTTAGATTATTTGGTATATCCTTTATCCAAGTCCTCCAAGTTGGAGTGCAGAGCTTTATAACTTGTGGGATTGACTTTCACTTTGTAGTTTTAATTTCCAGCTTTCAGCTGAGGTGTCCCTTTTGTTTGTAAATGTTTTTCCTCCAGTTGAGCTCCAGAACTTGCTTTTACCCTTCAAAATGATGATTAATAAACAAATAGGAATAAATTGTAAGAATCTGTGGATATTTTAACACAAGAAAGGAGATTTCTTTATTCGTGCATGCCACGTTTTCAAGTATCGACTATGTCGCGTACGATTGTCCGAGTACAATAAAACTTGCCTTGTAGGTTGAATGGTGTTTTAAAACTATTAAAAAGCGCGATCTGCCGCTTTTTATATATTCCTTCCAGGCTCAGAGAGATCCAGCTCCATTTCATTACCAACTTGATGTAGAAAATGAAGAAAAACTGGAACACGAACGGATTAGTTTGGAAGACGCTCGCAATGGAAAAGGTAAGAATGCATACTGTCCCAAGAAATTAATATATTATACCCCTTAAATAGTTTTTAAAACTTCAGACTGTTTTGTCTGCTGCAGCTCGAAGACCCATCCGTGTTTATGCTGATGGCATCTTTGATTGTTTTCATTTTGGCCACGCGAGGGCACTGATGCAGGCCAAGAATATATTCCCCACAGAAGTGTACCTGATGGTTGGAGGCGAGTATGTTTATCATTAAACTTTTATAACTGAATCGTTGAAGACTGCTAAAAGGATGAATTTTATTTTAGTGGGTTTTTAATTACGTTTTATAGCTAATTAATTATTTAGAAAACTATTGAAAACATTTTTTGGGATTTTTTGGTAAAGGAATATAACCTTGATTAACCTTGTCACTTCATTGTCGTGCAACAGAAGAAAACTTTATATCTTCCGTCATGTGATGTGTATTTGATATATCTGTGCATTTCTTTCCTTTGGACTTTGGCCAAATGTATCTTAAATAAATAAACACAGCTTATCAAACACAGATCTATACAAAAATTAAAATTAGAATGCGAAATATTCAGTTTTGAAATTGTAATATTTTTATTACTAACATTTTTGTTACATGTCTCTTGGGTTTTTTTTGTTGATCCTAAAGAAGAATTCTTTGCTCCTAAAAGGCAGGGATAAAAGAAAAGTTTGAATCCTGCTTTTTTCCTTGCCTTCACAGCTTCATTCTAACAAATGAAATTGAATATATTGGCATATTTTAAATTGTTCAGGGTTCATATATACAGGACTTAAAAATTCCTTGAAATGACCAAGCCAGTTGAAGGCACTTGAAAAGTCCCTAAATTTAGCAAAATTTAATGTCCTTGATCTCAGTTGAAATATCTTGAATTTTGAATAAGAGCTATTTTGGCAATACTTCAGAGCAAGTCATTTTTGACATACTATCGATATCATTATTTTAACAGTATTCACCATATAATCTTATATTTATTACAAGTACCAGGGCCTCGTATTTATAAATTCTAGGTGTGCAAAAAAATTGCAGGACTTCTTGGGGTTCTTCAGGGCCTGGTTGTTCATAGCCTGATTAGTACTAATCCTGGATTAACTTTTCATAAAACCCATAGACTGAGTTAACCCAGGATTAGCACTAATCGGGCTTTGAACAATGGGGCCCAGGCACCAGAAGATTCACATTCCTCAGACTTTTGCTGTTAATACTTTATCTGACCTGGTATGTGTAAACACCTATCCCCTGCAGCACTAAGGCCAGACTTTTTCTTTTTACAGAACTTTTCTTCTAATATCTGATGTCAGGGGAGAATAAAAAAAAGAGTTTAAAACAGTTTCACATTTATTCAAAATTTTCTGTTTTCTCTGCTATTATTTTCTTTGATTTATGAATAATCTCAGGCTAAAGTCCAAATGTTAAGTCACTCTGTTTATTCAAACACTCTTTTTGTGCAAGGTTTACACAGTTGGTAAGATCTCTTGCTACAGTACCAACCAGCAGGTCCGGGGTTCATGATCAGTCCTCAGCCTGGTCGATGGTTGAACTTTGGTCGACCTTCTTTCACCACACCATCCATAGACAGGGACATTAAGCCATTGGTCTCTCAATGACAAATAGGTTTTCAGACACAGAAAAGGTCAAGGTCAACTTCATAAGCCATCTTAGGACATCTCTTATATATACAGGGCTTCTGACAGGATGCAGAACAAAATAGCAAATTACAAGGAAATATGAGAGCATATTACGGGGAAGAATCAGTCAATAGCCCATTTGTGAATTACGCTTCAGTTCCCGCAAACAAAAACCTGAAGTCAAGGCTTCATGCAAGAAAATACAGCAAATGTATGAAAACTTGGCATGAAGCCTCGACTTCAGGTTATTGTTCACGGGAACTGAAGCGTAATTCGGAAATGGGCTATTATGCAGAAAAAATAGCAAATTACCTGGAAATTTAAATAACTATAAAATTGTTCCTAAAGGAATTTTATCTCACTGTAATTCTTGTTCTTATCAACAGGCCATTTGTTTACAAAGCAGCGTGTTTTATGACGAAATAAGACAGTGATCAGTCACATTCCAAAACAAAATGGCACAGTAAATTGTTGTTTTTTTCAAACGCCCTTCCATTTTTTTCAAATATCCTTCTGATTTCCTCAGCACCTTTCTCTCTTCTTAGGTTTTCCCTTGCTTTTTGGGTTCTAAAATTTGTAAGACTATATCTTCTTGTAAGAAAAAGACACAAGATTCAGCTGGAAAAATCACACCATTTAACCAGTCTGTGTTGAGCGAATTGAAACACGATGAAAGTGTTGGTATGATTGAAGCACTCCTGGTGCATAATTTCTTTCTCGATCTCTTGCAGTTATATTGACAGCTAATTTGGGATTGTTTTTCTTCTCTTTCGCTACAAATTTATCCATTGTAAACAGAGTATAACAGATAGCCCCAGATAGATTTTTAGCATAAGGATAAAAATGATTGGCTGAGAAAAACAAGTTTTCATCCAATTAAAAGCAACGTCATAGTTACACTGGAGCTCAGGTGAGAATCGGTTGTGGCAAGGAATGCCTGGTGGAATTAAATTGTGAAAATAGAAACGAAAGAACGGAGTGTGTTTTCTCGGGTTTTGTTCAATGTTTTCGTTATTTAGAGAGGAAAAATGGTGAAAACTATGCAACTCCATCTTCATTAAGAAGATATCTAATATCTTTGTCCATAATTCTCGATAATTTTTCAAAATTACGTGGAAATGCTTTCAGAATGCAGCGAATGCAGATTTTACTGTAGGATGCAGTTACGCACCACCGCATCCTGTCAGATACCCTGTATATATACATATATACTAGTACACATATATATGCACGCATCTATGATTATCTCTAGACCCATCTGAAAACCACTAGACATCATTTTGTTTGGGTCATTTAACAAATTGGTGGTTTCGATCGTTTCATAACATTTTGCTCATTCAGTTCCAGGCTTTAGTACATATTAATTACCATCAATAATATTAACAATATTCAAGGTAATCGATCTAATTCATGTACTTAATAAGTAATTTGTTTTTATACATCAGTGTGCAGTGATGAGTTAACCCACAAACTAAAAGGGTTCACAGTAATGACAGATGAAGAACGATATGAATCTTTGAGGCACTGTCGTTATGTTGACGAGGTTATTCAAGATGCTCCTTGGGTTTTAACGCCAGAGTTTCTGGATGAACACAAGGTGAGGCAGAGAGTTGTGAAAGCATAGTTCTTTTATCACAGTTTTATGTTCTAGATCTTTTTTGGATGCAAAATTTTAAAAATTTATTGAATTAAACTTGATGGTTTTTAAATTGTTGTTGATTGTTGTTGATTGCAAAATTAAAGTCATATTAATTAGTAATTAAGTTTTCCCATTTTACTGTACATTTACCGAACTTCACAATTTTTACAATAATTTCTTTAGTTTATTCTTAACCTGGATCCCTCCCCTCTACTTTTGACACAATTATGATAATTAATGAGCTTCCTTTGTACTTTCAATTAAGCGTGACCATGTGGTGTCTAACTTGTTTCCATGGCAACCATAGTTACATAAGTGATATCACTTGGATTTTTAAGTTTTCAGATTTAGCGACCAAAATCTACAAATAGTTAAAATCCATTGTAAAATTGTCAGCATTTACTAGTCCCTTTTTGGTGAAAATTAAGTTCTAAATTCGAAGTTAACACACAAATTGCATGTCTTAATTACTATAACGTAACTTAATTAGTGTCAAAAGATGTGCTAACGAACAAAAATCAGTTGTACCAAAGCTATTCCTAATTGGTCAAGTAGCAAAAATTTAAAGCCAAAAAAAATTGAGGTGGGGGGGGGTCAATTTGACAGCAGAAATATGTTAAAATGTTGTGGCAAATCACAGGTTTCCAACAGTACTAGTACTGAGGGGAGCTAAGCCATTTTGCTGTTGTAAGGAATAGAGCATTTTCATGTGACATAAATTGGCCACCAGCCGTGTTGACCAGTGTACTTTTAACTTAACTGTTTGGTTCTTTATCATTTATGTCTCTTGAGATTGAGTGAAAATACTCTATATGAACATTATCTACTAGGCAGTTCCCCTAAACATGAGAGCCAAGAACCTGACCACCATGAGCTCCAAGTAAATTGGCTAACAACCTGTACCTTGGGTGACACTCTGGTACACACAACTTAAAAATACAAGCTCTGTGGCAGTCTGGCCTTACTGTTGAAACTTTTGCACATTAATTATTTATAATCTTTTTGCCCATACATTTATAACCCCCACTCTTAACTTTTATGCAAAAATCCTGTAAAAAACTTGCTGCCTCTTTGTGGGTATTTACAATAACTAATGTTTGTATTTAACCAATGATTTCCAGATTGACTTTGTTGCACATGACGATCTTCCATACAAGAGTGCTGGGCAAGAGGACGTGTACAAAGAAATTAAAGCATTAGGAAAATTTGCTGCTACTCAGCGAACAGAAGGCATCTCAACATCAGATATCATTGCTCGAGTTGTCAAAGATTATGACGTATATGTGCGACGAAATCTTGCAAGAGGGTATTCTGCAAAAGATCTAAATGTTAGCTATATGAAGGTATATACACTATACAATGTTTCATCAAGTATAAAGAAGTTTTAGTAGTTAAAGTTAACTAGAGATATTTTGTTTTAACCATGCTCAGACTGGGCTTTTTTGGCATAGTTACTAAAACGAGGAACTACCCAAGATGACCCACAATGATCCACAACGACCCAAAATGACCCACAAATACCTGGTACCCATTTTGAAAAAATTATTAAAAAAATAGAACGATACATACCTGATATTTCCCTGTTGGTAGCTTCTAATAAAGTTTTAAAGAGGGAAAAGAAAAGAAATGAAAAAGGAAAGAAGAAAAAAAAGGAAAAAAAATCTCCACTGCGGGATCGACTTGAACCACCAACACTGTCAAACAACTGTTTTGAAGGCAGACCACTCGACCACACTGTCTTTTGCGATGTTGCTTTGTGTGAATTCAAATATAATACCTACCAAATGTGACCGGGCGAACGGGAGAGAAAATGTTCAAAAATAACTCAAAACATAGTGTACTCTGAGCAAAGCTCGTTGCAATGAAAAAATACAAACTTATCAAGAAGTGAAACTACACATGTACAGTATACTGAATATCGGAAAGACTAAATGCAAACGACACAACATAAATATAACTCAGCAACTACAAATCTGTTGCTCTCTCGATACATGAGTTATACGACTTCTGAGGCTAAGCTATGTGAGCTAAACTGTCATGCATATAATCTTGTCATGTAGAGACACACAAAATACATAAAATAATGCTATAAAATAGACGCAAATCAACCTGGCTACACAAAGACTCCCCCCCGCTGCCATTTTAATCACGTGACTTGACTGTCATAATTTTTTTTTTAAATCTCCTTTTTAAATTATTTCCTTCCGGGGAATGATAATTTGCCTCGCAGTTATTTGGGATTGCTTGGGCTGTCCATACATATTTCAAAGTTGTCCGCAGTTGTCTAGCAACAAAACCAAACTGCGATCACTGCATGCATGGTTGGAAATAATTTGCCTAAACTGGGGCTATTCAAGGAATCCACTGTACTTAGAGTAATTAATTCACATAAACTGATGTCACGAGAGACGGCGTGGTTAAGTGGTTAAGTGGTCTGCCTTTGAAGCAGTCGTTTGCTAGTGTCGGTGGTTCAAGTCCCACATTGGAGGTTTTTTTTCCTTTTTTTTCTTCTTTCCTTTTTGATTTATTTTCTTTTTCCTCTTTAAAACTTTATTGGAAGCTACCAACAGGGGAAATATCAGCCTGTATGTATTGTCCTATTTTGTTTTTTTAAAACTTTTTTTTTAATGGGTATTTGTGGGTCATTGTGGGTCGTTGCGGATCGTTGTGGGTCATTTTGGGTCATTGTGGATCGTTTTGGGTCATTGTGGGTTGTTTTGGGTAGTTCCTTGTTTTAGTAACTACGGCTTTTTTGGCGTTGACCTGGGACCGCGAGGGGGCATTTCATGCCCTCCCTCCTTAACTCTAAAACTATAAAGTTAACACTATTGTGATAAAAACTGGCAGTTAATATAATATAGTTCTCCAAGAACCAATTAATTTTAATATAATTAAGTTTTACCAATGATGTTGTGATGATGTAGTAATTATGTAAAAAGTTGACTTTTTCATATTAATAGTTTCTCTGTGTTATGTTTTTTCCTACTGCATGTATTACATTTTGCCATTTTTAACTTTACTATACTTTAGGGCATTTTATCCCCCCACCCCCCAGTATGATGAATAGCTGGTTAAGCACTTCAATTTTTGCAGGTGGTGTGAACCACTTCTATATTCATGGCATGTTTGTGCTTGTGTTCAGCTGTTCATGTTTCTGTTCAAAAATTAGGAACTTGTACTTCATAGACAGTAACTTCACATGTATAGTACTTAGTGGTCTGGCTGCTATAATAAATTAAGTTAATAAAATGAAATATACTGTTTAAACCTAATAATTAATATATGCCACAGGTTTCAGAAAGGTCTAAGATATAGATCTTAAATATATATGGATCCATTATTTATTTATTTGCTGACTAACCAGTGTGCAAAAAAGTACAGTCATATCATGTAAAAAAATTTGCCGAAATTGTTTTACACAATCCCTTCCAGTTTTTAAGAAAGATTTCAAAAACTTCCTGCTGTCGTCATAGCAGCTCAAGTGTTCAATTTTCCATAGAAGTTGAAATGCTTGGGCTGTATCATTCTGCAGTTATAACACTCAATTCAATGCATCACATTTTTATCAGTCCTGAATTGTCACACCATATCAGCCTGTCTCTTTGAATCTCATTGTCTTTTTCTACTAGGGTGTAGGAATCTCATATTAAATCTATTTAGGGCGCGTTCGATTGACTCTATTCTAGAATAGGAATAAACAGAATAAAAACTTTGTTCAATCTTATTGGCCACAATTCCTGCCAAGTTAGGAGAACAGCACAACTGAGTTATGTCTCTCGCCCGGCAGTCATTACTTTTAACTAGATATTTGATTGTTCTGTGAATCAGGAGAGAATTTTGAAATTTTATTCTTATTCCAGAATAGACGGAATATGGTCAATCGAACGCACCCTTAGTTGTAATTTTCTGCACCCTCCACCTTTTCATTGAACATTATAATTGTAATCTATTGTATGTAAATTTGTGGAAGAAATAACCTGTTGAACAACTGAACGACTTGAAGCACTGAGTTATCTGAAAACAAGCTTGCAGTTTTTACAACTAGTCACTCAGTCTGACAGGCAGGAAAGAATGATATTGTATTTTGCTTTATATTTAGAATGCATAAACTGTTATATATTTTTTTAATTATTATAATTTTTTTAAACAGAACTGTTGAAATTTGCACTTTCTTTCAGGAAAAAGAAGTTCAAGTCAGACAAAAAATGGATGAAATTAAAGGAAAGATCACAGACAAATCCCAGGAACTGCTAGGAAGATGGGAAGAGAAGTCTCGTGATTTAATTGGTAACTTCCTGGAGCTGTTTGGTCCTGATGGCCGACTGGTAAGCCTAATGAAGACGTTTAGTAAAACAAGGTTGTTTCGTGACGAAGACAGTGATGAAGAGGATCTAGTCAATAATAACACCAATCATGCGCCACCTGCAAAATAACCTTGATTTCCTTAAGTAGACTTTGGGAATTATTGGTCAAGACTTGAAACTCTGTGAAAAACAATGTTAGTAGACAAGTAGAAATTACATTTTATTCTGTTTATTAGTACACTACTCTGGACCTGTGTACATAGTACAATAACTCAAACTCTAGTTTGCTCTGTTATAGATGTATTTAAAATGTTGAACTACCAGTAGTGTTCTGGTCCTGGTTGTACAAAGAGTGGATAACTTTATCCAGCAGATAAATCCCTATCCAGCACCGATATATGCACGATAAACTTCGCACGTTCTTAAATGTGATTGAACAACGAGCAAATTTTATCCACTGGATAGGGATTTATCTGCTGGACAAAGTTATATCCACTCTTTGTACAACCGGGCCCAGATATAGTTATATTTATCACTTATAATACCATATGCATTAAAACAGGTTTAATTTGGAACCAGTACTAACATCATGATCTCTAAGAATGTGAAAAATTGGGAGTGATATATATCCTCAATTTTCTTATCCACCTTGGCAAATTATTAATTTTAATGTATAGAGTGACCTTTTTTAGTACTCCTCATTTTTCATTAAAATACATGTAAGTTAATTATTGACAAATAGATCTCCCTAAGATCAAAACCTTTTGAAAAATGTGAAATTATGTGGAAGATAATTTATTTACTTCTGTCAATGTTTAGAATTAAAGCTGTAAATAGGCTTGTATCAGTGTGCATTATTTTGATCGTCTGATTAAATTCTTAACAATTTTTGTGTATATAATTTTATTATGTGTAACTTGAATGTCTAAAATTTGACTATATATAGCAAAGGTAAATGATTATCAAAATAGTTGGAAATTTTAAAATTTTTTGTACAGTGTATATACCTTGCATTAGCACCAATAAAAATTATATAATAATTACTAATGAATTTAAATACATAAATAAAATAGATCTGAGTTTTAATATGTAAACATTGTTTCAATTTTTTTCATTTATCGGCTGTAACTGAGAATAAACAATTTAAAAATACACATCTTCTATGTTGTAGTCAAATTGATTAATTTAACTACAAAATTCAAATACTATTATAAACAGTGTTCAAAATACAAGTTAGTGTTCTACAGTCCAGGGAAGGGGATTCCTTAGTCGTTTGGGTGAAGGAGCAGGGGTGTGGCACATTTTATGAAACCCTTGCGCAGTACTTAATTCAGACCATTTTTCTTATCCATATTCAGACTTAACAATAAAATTGATACCCATTTTGAGGGCCGCAAATGTGCTTCACACACCATATGGTTTATCCTCACAGTTTTGTCCAAACAATACCGGCTGTCAGACCAAGTTGTCAAAATCTATATTACCCAACTTTAGACCAACTCAACTTGAAAATCATACTCTCTGGAACTTCACTTGTCTGTATAGCTCCTATTGGGGAGTACTACTCACCCCCTCCCCCTGGCTTCAGTTAACCAACGTGCTTCTAAATTAATGTATTAAACACAGTATGTCAATTGCAAGCCTGAGTTTTACTACATCTTCGTTCTACCCGAATTCAACTGGTTGTTTATTACTGACCAATACGTTACAAGTTGAAGCAACCCACAGTGCTTTGTGTATTGAGTTTTCATCTCCCATGTGGCAAGGTATATAGTTCAATACTTTGTTCTATTTTGCACTTTTGCACTGCTTTGTTCTACGTCACTTGAATTATTTCAGCACTGTAATAATTATAGTAGTGTTTGCACACAAATATAATGGTTAAAAAAAGTGATTGAGTTGTCACCATGCATATTTTACTTAAAATTTTACAGGTATTGTATCTTAGTCCGTGGGAACTTTTTTTGTTATATTTAAGGAAAAGAATAACTTACTATTGTTTGTTTTTAAACGTTTTGTATTGCTGTTTAGTTAAATTTGTTTTAATTTCCTATTTCTCAACATTCCTTTCATAAGCACTTTAAAAAACTTAAAGAACCTGTACATGTGCCAACATGATTCTCGTTGTGTTTTGAGTAAATAAAATGTATTACCTAAACTTAAGAGTGCAGACATGATTAGACTTTTTAAACACTTAAAATAAACATTTTAAACAATAATAACACTTAAAAAGTTCACACTAAAATTAATAAATAATTGATACTAAACAAAGTTTTTTAAAATATTATTTTTAACACTCAAAGTAAACTCTTAAAATAATAACATTGTTTAGAAAGTTGACACTGGAAATATAACTGATAGTAAAACATCAAAGAAAGTTTTAAGTATCCCTTTTTAAATGACTCGGTAAATAAATGAAAAGATACACATTTTTCATCAATATATGTCGTTATATATTGCACTATCACATTTTTACTGCACACTCTGATTGCATTGCTAATATATGGCAGTTAAAAGTAATTTAAGGTATGCATCATATTACAATGAAGACTCTCGTTTTCAATTCTTATTTTACAAAAGTTAGAAACAGTCATACCCCCATCACAGACAATTTAATAGTATATTAAATTTGTAGTAATTTGAGACATTTTGAAGGACTCATTACACCAAAAATATACGACATATCAGGATGATATGATGGTATTAACGTGTATTCCTTTGCATGTTTGCAGAAACAGTTATTTGATGACAGTAAAGATAAAATATTTGGAGCTGGTGAGACCATCAGGGGTGCTGGCCGCAGAATAAGACAGGCGTTGTCACCCAAGTCATCGCCCACATATGAAGCACCTGATGACTTGTACGACTCCCCTTCAACATCTCCAAGGCTACCCAAATATGCTAGGATTTCCCTTGACCCAGAAATGAGCAGTGATGATGAATATTAGAGTTGGCACAAAATATTTTTTTAAAATCTTTATTCTTATTCCATATTGTTATTATTTATGACAGACAATGTTAATGCTAGAACAATATGAAAATTGCAACGATATCTTTATAATTTAACATAATACTGTACATTTAGTATATAAATATTTACATAAATTAGTCAATTGTACATGTATTTATATTCTAATTTGGTTGATACTGTGTTGTACACAGGGAAGTTTGATAATCAAACTGATCAAGTGAAGCATTCTGATAAGATCACTTATCACCACAGTGAACTGTGAACTGTTGATTTTCTTTTAGATATTTTTCAATTGCAACCTGAGAATAGTTTGTCTGATCAAGTTTACAAGTTGTTTCTCAACCAAATTCGAAAATAGTTTTTAGTCAAGTTAATGCGCTTTCTGTTGTTGGATCCGCTTTGCCTTCTTCACAACATCAACAAAAGCAATGCAATTGCGAGGCATTTTTTTGCAGCGCGAAGAAATGCGTTTATCAGAAAAAAATGAGAAGGATAACAAAATCGAAGCTATCAAACTTTCGCTAAACATTCGAGCTTTCCCTGACAATAAACTGGTGATTGTTATGATTTATAACGAAGAAAAGGGGAGTTTTCACCCTATGTAATATCTGATTTCAGAGCTCTTATTTCCTACTTTTAATACGCTTCTGCTACGGTCCTACGAATAATTTAACTTTCAGTTGAGGCTTTCGTTTCTTGCACGAGCCTGGACTTCAAGATGTTTTGCACGGGAATAGACGCATATATAGATTGTTCTCATGCATGGTAGAATGTGTTCTTGAGCGTGTATGAAAGCCAGAGTTTTATATATTATTATGCTCTGCAAAGAGCTAGTTCAATTCCCCGTTCCTAATTTGTTCAGCAACTTTGTTGGTGGTTCCTTCTCGCTCATGTGCTTTCACTTTGGGCATGTTCCGCGTTAGACAGCTTTGGACAAAATTTTATTTAACTTGCCAAGTTCAAACAGTCATACACTGGGTTCTTTGCATTTCTGTTTTCAGGCTATTGAAATTATAGTTTTACAAGTGGCGTATGAGATCGTGAGGACAACAACTTATAAAGATGACAAGCCTGCAACGATATTTGGTATTACTATAACCTAATCGAGCTTTTGGTGATAGTGCAAAAGTTTATTTCTCATAGTCATATCAAATTATTTTAAAATACTGTTTAATAATTAGACTGATTGTAATTGGTTGGATGTCCGGGTTTGTGTAGTCCTGAGGACTGTTACTGGTCGTGACTGACGTTTCGACGACCTGTGTGGAAGTCATCTTCATGCAGAGTCGATGTTAGGTCGGTCATACAGTTCATACTTATAGTGTTAGGTTAGACTACTATCAAACTTGCTTTCTTAATGTTCCTTCAGCATAAGCACTGCTGGAAGCGAAAATATCTCGGCTATAACAATGTGTTTTTCACTATGAGTTGTGACAACGGAAAAACATAAAAAAGAATAAGTTTAAGGTTTTAGCTAAAATAACTAAAAAGCTTTTTTATAAAAACTAATTATACTTGTAAAGTGAAAAAATCTAAAGAGTCTCGGTTTTGTCCAGAAGGGTTTGTGAATAAAATGAGGCTGTGACCGAAGGATCCCACGTAAAAAGTACAAAATGAGAAGAATTTTTAACTTTGGCTGATTGAGTGCGTAGATCGTTATATAAATGTTGATCTGCTTGTAATATCGGGGGGATTTATTATAAAAAGAAAATGTGTGGTAGTCATAATAAAGTACTTGAGATGAAACTTGTATATATATTATCGATTCTTACCAGACGATGAACACTTTCCACGTGTTGGGGGTGATAAATTATTTTTTCCCACGAAAAAAGAT
>JAOBYH010616203.1:0-14058 GCA_025403525.1 Umimayanthus kanabou | reverse complement strand
CCTGGGTTAACTCTTAATAAAACCTATAGAGCTAATCCAGGATTAGCACTAATCGGGCTTTGAACAACCGGGCCCAGAATATTACTACTCTATACGGGATTTCGTGAAGGCACTCCCGCTTGGTAGCACCAGTTAACTTTGGTCATAGGGTCAAGAAGTCACTTTAATTTTTGCTGTGACTGCTGGGGCACACCCCACTCCATCCCCCTTTATAAATCCTTGTGTGCACATATTAATTACCAGTGTATGTCTGTGTTATATCGTTTAGAACTGAGATAAAGTTTTATCAGTTGTGCTTATGCTGGGAAAGGTGACGTTGGTGGTGATGGAGAGGGAATACCAATTTTTTTTAAAAAGTGTTGAGCACGTGCTCTCTGGAAGTTTAGTTCGAATGCAGATTGAAGTCCAAATGTTTTTTGCAACTCATTGTCTAATGAAGCTTGGTTTCCGTATAATCGTCGGGATCGTCCCCATCTCCTCAATTGTCCATAAAAATTTGCAAGCGATCGGGGCGATTCTACGGAAACCGCTGAATTGCCTCGATCGTCCCAAACGCGCGGTCATGCTGGTGAAGGGGCATGAGTCTGACAACATTCTTTTGGCGCGAAACAGTTTCAAAATGGCAGCAGTGATTCGAAGAGAAAACCTTGCTGCAATATATTTAAACAATTATGTATTAGCTTTTACACGCCGAAGGAGTGAAAAATATCAAGAAAGCACTGATTTGGGGTACAGAAAATTTTTGAGAAAAGAGAAGAGTTGGGAATGTACAGCGCACCCGTGCAAGAGCTTCATATTTATGATAGAGAATCGGCTATTTTAGGTGAGTAGATTAAGAACAGATGTAGTTGATTTTTTTGTTTCATTTTACTAGCACTTAGTAAAACTGAAAAAGTCAACAATAGCCAGACTTCGTGTTTTTCTTTTTCTTCAAATATCGCCCATGCGCTGTTCCATTGTTTTTGTATTACTTCTCTGCTTCCGCAGCGTAAAAAGAGAACTCTTCCCCAGTTTTCTTCTGACAGTCGAGCCTTCACAACTTTTTTATTCTCTGCCCGGAACTTATTTATAGACAGATATTCATGCTTCTGGACCTCTCCCATAAAAAAGCATGTGTTGAACTATGATGGTTTTTCAGATGTCGCCATTTTGAAACACACGCACACTGGGAGAACCCCATTGGATCGCTTGCAAAAGTTCTCGATCGTTCCGATCGCCCGGATAGAAATGTTGGCGATCCGGAAGATAAAGATCGTCCCTAACGTTTTTGGAACAGTTCCATATGAGCGTCCCGATCGTCTGAACATATTTTGAGACGATCGGGGCGATCCGAACGATTATATGGAAACCGGGCTTAAGAGTGACATTGTGTGATTCATTTCCGAGAATTTTTTCATTTACGCTGTTACTCGTTGCAGGCCTGTTGGCCGTTGCGAATCACGCGTCTTACTAGCAAATCAGACTGGGAATGTAAGTAAAAATTTTAAGGAAACCATTGTATTTTTTAAAATACTTTTACAACGTAATAAAACGTATATAGTTTTGTATCTGCTACACCGGCGGTTTTATTAAAAGCGGAATCGAAAATCGATCTCCACGTTTTAAATTATTAAATAAAAGGCGTGATGTCATGCGCTTATTCTTTTTCCGTAATGATTTTCCATTCCGTGATATTTCGATAAGGAATCTCTTCCAGTTGTTTAGGTAAGTTTTGTCAAGAAGAGCATCGGATAGAATCCCAATCTCCTAGAAAAGTCACATTTTTGTGGCTACTGTTACACCATGTCATTGCCTGTGTAAGTAAGTACACTCCTTTATTATAAGAACCCTTCTTATAAGAACATAAGGCTGAAAAATGTCCTAAATTTAAGAACATTCTAAGAACACACTGAGGCTGAGTGTTCCGGAAAATGTTCAAGTCGAAGCGACTAGAAAGGTTCTTCAAAGTGTCCAATATTCAAACGAGCAAAAAGTTTTAATTTTCGAATTTTCGACGAATGACGAATGTCAGGCTTGACTTTGAGCTTGGTACAAACTGTTTCATGCTCAGTGAAACACAATTGCATACGACGATTATGTAAACAAGAGTCGGTGATAATCAAACAATTAAGTGCACATAAGTAATTATATATAACCTAAACAAATGTACGAGGCTAACTTAAATTGAAATTCAAACACTCGTAGCAACGCAAATGTATAAAAAGCTGAAAATGACTCGCCAAGCTGCCGCCAAAAAGCCAACGAAAAAAAGGTCAAGAAAATACTTCTATGACTATGACAACTTGGCGAACAATTACGTATTTCAAACGTAGAATTTAATGTTTATAACGTGTCCACAACGCTGATGAAAGGCAAAGAACTTCTATTTTGGATACTAGATGGTGAAATGATTTGTTTCTCGGCTAATGTTCATCAGTGCAACATAGTGCTGTGCATGTACAAGTTTGTTTTAAATCTTTTTTTATTTATTGTTATATGTCTTTCTTGCCGGCCAGGGTAGCGGCTAATTCAATAAAGTGTATTTGTGCTTCCGGTTGAATAACACGAATGGAAAATAACAACTGCAGATTCAATACTACTAATAATATTATTTTTAAGTACATTTTAAGAATATTTGAAGCTGAAATCCTCAAAATATTTAAGAACGTACGTGCGGCCTCATAGCAAAAATAAGACGTTCTTATAAAAAAAAAAAAAAAAAAAGTGTAAGTGTTAAGTTCGGAGATCAACGACTTTGCCTCGACACTTCACTCATTGGTTATTTCTCCCAGACAACCAACACCGGCAATATCCGATCAATAATCGGGACCAATCACATAGTCTTCAAGAACGCAACAATACGATCAGTTATCAAGTCGAGCCGTTCATCTCACGTGCGTTAAAGTTCTTGTTGAATGCAACAACGTTCTATGTGCTACTGAGTACACTAAAAAGTTCGCTTGCCGGAGTTTGTAAAGTAAAGTAAAGTAAAGACACTATTTGAGAGTAACACATTTATATCCATAGGGTGTACTCTCCCATGTGGCCCTCATCACCACAACACCAGCATTAGCCTACTCCTGTCGACACGTGTGTGGGTTCTTTTAAATACCCCGATAGAACCTTGAGCGACTAGACCAGCGGTTTAACGCCCCTGTCCACGGATGGTGTGGCGAAAAAAGGTCGCCCAAAGTTCAACCCTCAATAAGGCCGGGGATTGAACCTGGGACCTCCTGGTTGGCAGTCAGAGTTCTAACAAACTGCGCTAACTTCGCAAACAGATGTAGTCTTGTGTTCAAAGTGAGATACAAGCTATGACAAGCTAAATTCATTGGGGTAACTTACCAACTTTTGCATGTTCTTATTAGTGACTGGGTAGTTGACTAAGCACGCTCCTGGTACATGAAGTTGACTGAGAACAGGGTAAAGTTGTTCAACTTGAACTGCCTAAGCACAGGGTAACTATAGTAGTATAGTATATGCGGGGTCTGACACAAATTCTTGTATAGCCTTTTAAGGAATCCCTCCATTCGCCTATTCCCTGTGAAGTCCTTTTAAGAATCCTCCATTCGCCTATTCCCTCTGAAGTCCTTTTAAAAATCCTCCATTCACCTATTCCCTGTATATATAGCTTTATAAAAAATCCTCCATTTGCTTATTCCCTGTGAAATCCTTCTAAATGTCCTTCACTCGCTTATCCCCTGTGAAATTTTGCGAAATATATTGTGCCAGAAATGATCTAAAGAAATATTTTCAAGGATAAACAATAAACATTTCGAACCAAACAACAGCTGAAGATCTAAAAGTATTGGATCGTGAGCGTGGGATTGACAGATATCAACGGATGCGGAAAGCAGAATTGATAGAAGCACTCGTGAAGACAGGAGTTATTTTCGCTGATGGAGCCGGACGTGTTGTTGATCAAAAGACAAGGCTTGTTTCTACAAAAGTCGGTGATGATGAAGTGTTCAATCTCAGAGCGTTTTTCAAGAGTCTTGGGCAATTGTGAGAGGCGAACTATCCTCTCTTGTTTATTTGAAATCATGACAGCATAATAGTATCATGATTTCAGATGAATGATTTGTTGTGTGATTTATTAATACATTGTATTTTTATCTTCATCTTCATCTTCGGATTGTATAAAATTCTCGTTGGTTGCATTTAGTCGTTCAACATTTGCTTCTGCAAGTTTTATTTGCAATGATATTGATCCACCAATGTATATTGAATCAATCTTGATCACTGCTACGGCATGGCAATATGTGTTAACCAAGTCACGAGCGTCTATTTCGCGTCCATTATTCAAATCCGTGACGTCATCCATCTCAAAGACGTTTGACCATATCTAGCCTCTGTTTTTCGTGTAATTCAACTTGGCATAGAGAACCGGTCCTTTGTCTTTCACTTTTCGAAGTACTTTGCGACCTTTCTTTGTCGTATGTTCTTCCTTCTTCCATTACAGGCAAAAGACAATATTTCTTAGTTCAGCGCGGTCAAGGTCATAGCGACCTATTTCATCACGATTATTCATAACAAAGTCCTTGCACTTTTCACCTATCTGTTCAATAACTTTCACCAAACGTTTCTGACCAGGAGTTGGTTCGTCTTTATCGAACATACATTGTGGGAAAGAATAACCGTCCACTTTACCCGCGTCATTCAGATTTTCTTGAACGCCAAAAGAAAATAGCTTTTCTGTCATGAACAACAGTGGGCCACTCTCTCCATTCTCATACTTGGTTTGTAACGATACCCGCTATAACTAATTTGCCTTTTACCGACTGGTATGTATTTGTTTGCCGCTTTACCGAATTCGAGGTAGTAAATGTTATTCGAATTGTAGTCACTCAGTTGAATGTAGTTTGGCATGTTTATTATATAAACTTAAATTTTTAAATCTTTCGAAATTCATTCCCTGAGGCGTGTGTGTGGGAGGTGATATTCGATGCGTATTAATTGACCTGAGACAATATCGATATCGGGGGTTTCCCTGATTGCATGTCTATCTTTAGTTTTTGGCGTCATCGTGTCACGTTGTTTGCAAAAACAAGTCTAGACTACTCTAATTCGCCATTTCAAAATTGTCAGGTTCTCGTGGTCGAGAGGTTTAGTGTGTCTGCACTGTGGTGGCTGTAGGCGTGTTGAGCGTCGCGGATTCGACCAATACCGATATATGGGATGGGGGAAAAAAGCCGCCACCTTCCCATATCTCGGTACTGATGCACACACAACATACATATATTAGTGCTCCGAGTGAGCCAGGGACTTGGGTAGAGCTTACGGTGTATATGCCTTATGGTGTATAAAAACACTAGGAATGCCGGTTGTCCCCCAGTCGATATCTAATAAATAAAGACAAAGAAGGAAAGAAAGAGGAAAAAAGAAAGAGAGGAAAAAAGAAAGATAGGAAGAAAGAAAAAGAAAAGAAAAACACCCCACAAAGAGGAATAAAAAAAATTCCCGTGGACTTCTGTTCCGACCGGCGCAACAGTTTTCTTTCTTATTTTTTTTTATGTTTTCTTGTACTTTGCCTTGTGTCTATCAACAACTGGGCAAAGTTCTGTTACTTGAGAATCCAAGTGTTCAAGTTCAAAAACCAAGTGGTCAAAATTATGGCTTTCTCCACGCAAGAAGGCCTTTATCTTATGCAGGACTTTTTCATAGCTCGTATAAGCAAACTTCGTAATTTCAATCTTTCTGTTAAATTTTTTGAGCTTCAGATAGCCTTCTAGAAGTAACCCAGGGCCTGAGATAGCGCCAAGAATTATTGGGTTTAATGTTAAGGCGCCTGTAGTAACTCCTGCGAAAGTAAGGCTGATGGCAACCAAGTTTAAAGTTGTGTTAATTTTTTTGAAATGTTTGAAGGTTGCTTTATAACACCAACATTACTTGTGACAACACTCATATAAGCGTTTCAACTTTTCTACCTTGTCTTTCGGTAGGTCCTTGTTGATATGGTTGAAGTCCATTTCTATTACATGCCTGAAAAAAAGTTATGTTACTCGACACAAGTAACATAACCTATTTTAACTCACTTTATAAACTCGTTCCATTTATTGTTCAGGCGAGAAAGGTTGTTTCTTGTGTGATAAGATTTATTGCTTTAATTTCTGTTCTCTTATTCGTTGAGCCACTCATATGAACGAATCTGAATTTTCGCCCGGCTTTTACTTCATTAACACCAGTATTTACTAAAGTCCCACTCCAAGTAAAATTATCATCGCATTAATCTTCCCATGTTCCTGTTTTTTCATCAAAATATCTCGGCATGCAATCGCCATTTGTTTGTCGCAGGATAATATTTTTCAAACAAACGAGACTCGGGAAAGACAGTTGAATATAAAATTCACCAATACCATTATATACCCTATTAAATTCCAAAACTTATTCACTCTCAGGGCCGTAGCTAAACTCAAAATTGAGGGGGGGGGGGCATTTGCCCTCCCTGCCTGATGCTTATTGCTACGGCCCTGCTAATCACTGCATTGTACTGAAAAGAAATACTCTTTAATTATTTCCGGTCCAAAATTTAGGGGGGGCATTTGCCCTCCCTGCCTGACGCTAGCTACGGCCCTGACTCTTTCTCGAAAATTTGGACCAACCAAGTTTTCTTTCGAGTAACCCATCTACACCTTGCAACCTAGTTTTCACCTTGTTCGAAGGACCTATATCGTGGTATTCGTAATACATCATTCACATATTTTTTATTCACCGCATCATTATCGCCTCGTGGGTCGCCAAGGCTGACGATCTTTTTGCCCCCCACGGAGTAATTGCCATTTTCGTCTTTCACCATGCAGGCAAGAACTTTGGTGTCGACATATCTCTTCACCTTTGCGTCTTCACGATGCACATAGATCTTGCTTGTCGCGTCCCATTCTGCCGTTCACGTTTCAGGCAAAGCTTCTATCCTTGCTCATTGCATGACCAAACCATTTTTCATAGGTTTCATTCCATCCAGTGGAAGAAACTTGTCGTCCGCGTATTTCTTAATTACTGCATCAGTCTCACTTTACGGATTACCCAGCTCTGTGATCTTTTTGTTTTCAACAGAAAAGTCACCATTTGCATCTGTTTTGAATCCCTTCCCTGGCGCTCCGCGTGGACTTGGTGGACCGCGTGGTCCTTGCACTCCGCGTGAGCCCTCATCGTTTGAATCAGGGTAATTAAAACTCCCGTTTGTGTATCTCATTTATTCAAGAGAAAAAAAAACTTATTTAATCATCTTATCAGATCACTTCATCAAAGTTTCTCCAGAATCTCTTCTTTGGCTCATCGTAGTACAAGTATGAGAAGGGCTTTCTGGTTGCTCTGTCAAACATTTCCCTTTCAACCCCAATCTTGTCTGCGATCCTCTTGTTTTCGCGAGGGATGAATCGGAAGATACAAAAGTGACTACAATTATCCCTCACGTTCTGTGGGACTTTTGAAATAAGATTGTGAAAGGTAAATGACACTGCAACGACGATGCCGCCCATTGATAAAGTAGTTGATAATTTCGTTCTGGTTGCTCTCGCAGACCAACTCGTCAAACATCACAATCTTTTGATTGTCACAGTCGAGGAACTCAAGCGGAATGATCTCTTCCGGTGCCTTAATCACCTCGTAACCAGTCTTTGGGTTGACTCGCTTTGCAAAGTCATGGAGAAGGTATTGGTACTTGTCTTGGTGCAAGTTCTTTGCATAAAGATAAATCTTGTCAAACAACAAGAGTTTTTAGATCATGTTGAGGAGTGTGTTGGTTTTCCCGCCTACTGAAGGCACAGCATTCAGCATACGAAAGATATCGTCAGGCATGCATGTGCGCCCCTGTTTGAAGCCTGATTCAGGCTTGAAACACTTGTCGTAATTTTTGAACTTCATGTTTTTTATTTCTTCGCTGAAATAAAGCACGTCAATGAAACGATGGGAGCAAGTCGTGGATGACAACATCAGCCTCGAGAAACAGAATGCAGAGATTCTTAGCACTTTCAAGAACCGCAAGTTTAAGAAAGAACTAGACAAATCTGCGTATGAAGAATTGTTCGAACCAATAACAAGGAGGATGGACGCTCACGAAAAGCTGGAACCAATCGATGAAGATGATGAAGATGAATTGCCACCATATCCGGTGGAGGATTTGCCACCACCCACTGATGAAGACACTGATGCTGAAGGTAGCGATGGTAGCGTTGGTAGCAAAACGAGGCCACTGCAAATACAAGAAGTTTCTAGTACGGTTTCTGATGATGATGATGATGATGATGATGATGAGCAACCAAGAAAACTTTGGGGCGCGCCAGAACAACCTTTATTCCTCAAGTTGGTTCATGAATCAAACCAACTCCGCATCATAAATATGACGATCACGAAATATGGTGAAACACCAGACCGCCAAGTAAAATCCGACCCGTTCAAAGGGCGTACTATTCGGGAACTCTCGAGTTTGAGGGATGAAATTCTCGAGAGAAGAACTCCGACCTCGAGACTTGGCCTGAGAAGGACCATATCTTCTGAGGTTCTTCGAAAAGGAAGAAAAAAATTACGAAAACACCCCACAAGCCAAAACTAAAGGAAATGTCCGCTCTTGAGAAAAAGTGATGGAAAGAAGGTTTGCTATCATGCTGCATTCTGAACGTCTTTCACCATATGAGGATTCAGAAGGAGAATGGGACACCGAGGGAAGTGGGGCGCAAAGCGCTGGCCCAAATCAACTAGTCAAACAACTTTACATATCCCTCGCATCAAAGGGAGCTGGAAACACATCACGAATACTCCAGCAACAAATCCGAGGATTGGTCAGTGCTCTCATTCAAAAAGGTGTGATCACGAAAGAGCAAGGATGGACAATTATTTCCGACCAAGGATGGTCAATCATAAAAATTCATTCAGATTATGAGTTTCACCCGTCCTCAGGGGACTTTAATGAACTGCTTGGCTTCGACAAGGGAATCCTGTCCGATCAGGATAAGGTCTCAAGTCGCGTTCCTGATATCACACGAAGCGTTGACTGGGTTTACATTCATTGTGACCTAATTTCAAGAAGTGTGGATAATGTTGGCAGTGATGTCTTGTTTGCCTTGTCGAAAGTAAACATTCAAGTGAGTTACCTATTCAAGAAGGAACCAAAACGACTGAAATGGCACCCAATAAACAACACAGATATTCACTCAATCCGAATTTACGCGACTGATGGGAGGAATAACATTCTCGACATGAACGATCTTCCCATGGCCCTGACTTTGTTCATCAAAGAGGATCTTTGAGCTTCGCGCATTTTTCACCCTCGAATAAATGAGCCATCGTCCATCGGAATGGATGAAGGTCTGGAATCAGAAAAGAGGGTCTTTCAGATACAAGCACAAGGGAAGCGGCGTGATCACTGATACTCTCCAGAACATTGGGCGAAAGGTGAAGGGTATTTTCACGAAGAAGGCAGCCAAGAAGCTTCCTAAGAAAGCCACAAAAGGAATTGTGAAGAAAGCCAGTGAAGAAGCTGGGAAAGTTGTGGCTCAGAAGGATCAAAAAAGATTCAGGAAATCCTGTGGGGAAAGCGCCCGCAAGATCCTTCAGGAGCTCTCACCCCAAAATCCAAGCGAATGCTTGATGAGATGATTGGTCGTCCGCGGAGCGCCAACAGGCTGAGCAGACAATCCATGAAGAGACTCAACCTGATTCTTTAAAACATGTCATGAGAAACAAGATGGTGGGACCATGTTATGTTGGGAGTGGGGATGAGGATGAAGAGAACAAAGAGAAGGAATCAAAAAAAATTTTTTCGTTCCTTCTCCTTTCACATATTCTTTTTTCACACATCCTTTTATTCTTTTTTTTATTCCTTCTAATAAACATGTCGTTCCGGAATCCAAAGCTTTTGGAAAAGACTAATTACGTCAAGTTTAATTTGAACACACCGATTACCTTGCCAGCCAATGGCGCACATCAAACCAAGACAGGTTACAAGTTCACGGTCAGTGACAGAAATAACTGGTATGATTGGTACAATGCCTATTTTCATGTCAATTATACTCTTGAAGCAACTGCAGATGGGGCAGCCGTCGCTGGAGACACTCGATCGTCAACCGTGAATGGTTCTTTCTCGCTCTTCAGCAAACTTTTGGTAAAGAGTAGTGGCAAAACCGTGTACTAAGCGAAAAACATTCACAAAATTATATCAAAAATCTCCTCGACTTTAGTGATGGTTACACTCGAAGTGCAGCAAAGAGCCAGTTTTGGTATCTTGACACAGACGCGAATACAGCCACAGGAGATGGAGCAACAAACATGGGGATCAAAGCACGAGAATTGTTGACGCAAACAGGAAACACGGTTCAAACCATGGTTCCACTGAACCGGTTCAGTTTCTTTGAAGTACTCGCTGATCACCCCCTTCCACCAATGAACCTTGAGTTCGAGATTGAACTGCAGAATGATGCTGAGCTGATCTGGCATAATGATGGGACGAACAGGAGAGTTATTGTGAGATAACTTGAGCTCTGGGTTCCCATGTTGAGATTCTCAAGAGAAGGTCAGAAGATCATGAACGAAAACTTTCTGAAGCCACGAAGGATCAAATACTTTCGCGAAAACCTCAACTCAAGCACAAGCATGAGACAAGAAAACGGGGAATGTTTGATATCCCCAGGAATAAAGAAAGCAAAACATGTGTTTGTGTTCATTCGGCAAACAAGAAGGATCAACTCATTGACACAGAACCCCTATTTTGCTGATACGTTTGATATTGATAGGGATAACTCTGCAAAACTGGCGACATGCAAGCTCCAGTACGGAACAGATGGACTTTACCGAGAGCTTGATTATGACGAAAGCTTCAAGTTGAGGATTCTCAACGATCTCGTGAATTACAGTTATAGAAGGAATGATTACAACACGGGCGTGCAACTGTATCAGAGTAATTTTGAAACACTGTATCCATTCATTTACTTTGACTTGCGTGAAAACAAGGAGAACAGGTTAAACGAGGCTGCAAGTTCACAAGATTATACCATATTCGCAGCAATACTGTATGAGGAAACCCTTGTGATTGATCAAGTTGGTGGTCATGTGAACTACGTGAATCGTGTGAACAACGTGAGAGGTTTTTGAAAATATTTCGACAAATACTCCAAGGATACCTCAAGGCGGCTCTGCGAGCCGGGCCAAAGGCCGAGGAGTATCTTTTGAAATACCATTCTCGAAAGCCAACCCAGTTTTTTCGCATTGTATTAAAAATGTATCACGCACACTCTTTGAAATTGTCACACGGACAAAAAGCAAAACTTGCAAAAGCCTTTTCAGGAAACGAAGGTGTGACTTTGAGGTTGAAGCATGAAAACCTGCGGGGCAGTGATGAGTTATTTCTGACGAAGACACAAATAAACAAGGTGAGTAAGAGTCTTGAGGAGAGAAAGGGGATAGCTCTCAAGATATCCAAGACTCGAATACGAAAGGTGATCCCGCGAGGTGGAAGCCTGTTTTCGAGTCTCTTCGCTGCAGCAAAGCCGCTCATTGTTTTGGCAAGACCGCTGATCAAGCCTGCTCTTGGAGCTCTTGGAGCTCTTGCATCTGGTGGTCTGCGTTTTGGTGTCGAAAAGGCACTGAAGGGAATGTTTGGAAGCGGTTACGGCCCAAAAGAAACCAAACAAATGATCAAGCCGAATGAGGTGCTCAAAAGGTGCCCGCCACATCATTTGAAAACACTTGCACAACAATATGGAACTGAAACTACTCAAAAAGGTGGCTTTCTCGGTGCACTAACAGCTTCGATTGGAATTCCGATGGCCATCAATCTCGTCTAGAAGCTGATCGGGGGTGGGGTTCACGTTGCGCCTCCTCCTCCTATGAGCAAAGGTCGTGGAAGGCTTCCTTCGGGGGCAGGGATACAAATACGCCCTCCTCCTTTTTACGGTACTTGGCCAGAGTATGAGGAGGAGAAAAAAAGCCGAAATTCATAAACAAACCCTTGTCCAATTTTGACCTTGAGAATTGGTGTGAATACCTGAATATCCCAATCAAGGGTATGTTTTCAAGGAATCAACGGATGAAAAGCAATCACAGTCCGTACATCATCAACATGGATGATTACGGAAGCCAAGGAACTCACTGGGTTTGTTGCAATCATGACAAGGCTCGTAAAACCTTTGAAAAATTTTGACTCATTTGGTCTTCCTCCACCAGATGAATGGGACAAAAACATCGGTCGCAAGGGCTTCAAGACTTTCAAGAGGAATGACAATCAAATACAAAACATCAACCCAGTCAGATGTGGTTATTACTGCTTGTTATTCCTGAACGAACAAACAAGAGGGACCAACTTTCGGGAAATTATCGGCATGTTCACGAAAGATATTAAGAAGAATGAGAAAACAGTCTCCGACTATTTTCAGAGGAGAGACTTGTCCGGAAATATTTTTCTGTGGGTGAATGAATGAACAACGTGTTTTGCGTGAAAGAAAAAAAACCTACTCCAAATGTGAGAGGGAGCGGACGAATTGTCACGACGACAAATGGACGGAGACTATTAAAGGTAAAATGCGCTTCGTGCGGTATCACAAAGACGGGATTCGCAAGCGCAAGCTTGAAGCAGAGCGCAAACGCAAGCGGGAAAGGATTGTTGCTTGGGAAGAACAGCCCATTCAATAATATCCCAATCTTGGGGCTATTCATTGATCCAACTCATTGTTTCATTAGCTTGACTAAAGGCCTTCGGCCGGGTTCGCAGAGCCTTTAGCCTTCGGTCAATACAATACAATACAATATATTTTATTCGCACTTCCTTTTTATCTTTTTACAGGAACAGAAAAATTAAAAAAAACCAAAAAACTATATTTCATTGCTGGTTGGTATGTTTAAATTGTGAAAGTAATATGAAAAGAAATATAGAGGTATATGAAGCTAAGCTAATGAAACAAGCTGATCTTTTTTGGTCTTTTTTATATCAATAAATAAACATGGTCAAAACATAATGTGTGAAAGAAAAAACATTCACTGACTGCCTTCCGTGTTTTAATGAGGTATGTCCGTCAAAGAATGGCAGGTTGATCTTGAAGTGTACCTGTTCTGATTGTGAAATAACAAAGTGCAAGTTTGTCAAAGAGGCAGCGCGAAGTGCCTTTTTGCGTGCCGAACGCGAAGCGCAAGAGGCAACAAGCGGAGACGAACTCAGTGATGTGTTGCTCCATGCAGGCCTCAAAAGTATCTGGGAACTGGGTAAAGCTGGAACGAAAAACCTCTTGTAGAGTGACATGACAAAAAGAGCTACAGTAAAGTACATTAAAAATATGTCCGGGAAAAAAATTGATCAAGGTGTCAATCAGGGTCTTGATAACCTGGCTAGTAAAATACCAACAATGGGGGGCGGTTTGATAGGTGAAAACTCCACCCTCCTTCCAAAAAACAAGAGAAAGACTGACGTTGATCACCTGCGTGAGATTTACGAGCAACAAGCGAGCTCTGCGAGTCAGAGAGGAAAAAGTTTTACCATTCACAAGATGATCGGAAAACATCCACAACCAAAAGGGGGGTTCACTCTCCCCGGTTACAGATATGCTGGACCTTATAATCCTCTTGAAAAGCAACTGAAATATGACCCAAACACAGGCAAGATACTCGAGATCTATCAACAGCTAAGTGGTAAAACAGATGCTGTCGCAATGTAACATGTTGACTACAGCATTTGCAAGGATGACAAGGAATGCAAACACAAAGCTAACAAGAAGATGGTCAAGACAATGGATGCCATTCCATGGAAAGAAAGACAGTTGGGTCACGCAGGTGTGAGGAACGCAATTGCTGCGAAACAAAAACTTGGTCTGGGTCTTAAACCTCAAAAAAACGTGCACAGGCGTTGAGTGAACAAAAGAACACCATTCGAGAATTGGCTGATAAACTGCACAAGCCATTGAGGAGAAGGTTCACTCGACGCCGTGTCATTGCAGGCCCGTAGGCAGGGGGAGTGCGCGGGGTGCGCACGCACCCCCCCAGGAGCCAAAAAGGTCCGCCTGATGGGATGGTAAAATATTTGAAATGATACAAAATAACGTGGTGATAGTAGGATTGACAATTTCAATGCATTTCCAGCAGTTTGAAGACCTCAAATTT
>JAOBYH010616202.1:0-21661 GCA_025403525.1 Umimayanthus kanabou | reverse complement strand
CTACCACTACCACTACCACTACCACTACCACTACCACTACCACTACCACTACCACTACCACTACCGCTACCGCTACCGCTACCGCTACCGCTACCGCTACCGCTACCGCTACCGCTACTGCTACTGCTACTATTATTATTATTACTATTGCAAGTGTGATACAGATGGCTTCATCTTCAGGACGATTGAAACGGATCTCCTATATTATTCAACACACTATCCGCCAAAATTCATCGATCACTGACAAATCTGTCTGTCAAAAGCGTTTACAATATTTGATGAATATGGTACTCAGCGGGAGCACAGGCAACAGGACAAGGTTTCTTCTAGGCCTGGCCAACTTGTAGGGGAGGAAGTGACAGTCCACAACAATGGCATTAGCCTAATCTTATCGACAAGTGTGTGGGTTCTTCTTCATCTCATCTCATCTCATATTTTTTTAATCCTTCAAGTCATACGAATATACAGGATGACAAAAGGTCAAAGGTCAAGGCAGGGTTTAGATAAATTTAAAAATGACAAAAAATGAATACTGAACTACGGTATACAATAATTATGCAATGGCAATATTAGATTAGGAAAATTGAAATAAAGATCTTTAAGTCCCCCGATAGAATAACGGCTTAACGTCCCTGTCGTCGGACGGTGTGGCGAAAGAAAGTCGCCCAAATTTCAACCCACGCCCAGGCCGGGAATTGAACTTGAGACCTTCTGGTTGGCAGTCGGAGATCTAACCAACTGTGTAAAACTCGCACACAAGTATACTTTTAGTAAAACTGAAAGGAACTGGTTTAGGAAAAAAAACAGTGAAACTATCCCTTCAACGTTAACAGTTACCACTGAAAGACACGTACCCCCACTCAGTTGATAGGCCTGCAATAGGGGCGATCTCAGAGTTGGACTCCACAGCCTGCAGGTTCCATCGGCTGAACAGGACAATAGCTGCAGAGAGTTGGTCTGCACAGCCAGGTCCCACACGGCATCCGTGTGCGCCACAAGACTACACGAGAGTGCACAGGATTCTGCATCACAAACGAACCAAGCAGTAGTTGTAAAATAGAGCAATAAGCCGCTTTACCAATCACGCGCAGAGCAAAGTAACAGTTTTCTGTCATTATTACAAATCGCGTTGGCCCTTTAGCTGAAACCCTAACCTTGTTTCACCATCTTTATAATACGAATATTAACTTTCTTTACGTGACATACACTCAGTTGCTCAGTTAAAACCTAGGACGTACTAGTTTACAGGTATATCAAATACGTGTAATATATGTCTAATAACAATGACTTTGATAAGCTAAAATTGAAAGAGTTAAAAAAACTTATCTAAGAATTATGCTGAGGATACATTACTATTTACAAATTACAAGGTTTATATTCTATATATGACGATATTTCTAAAATTCTAATAAATACTAATTTCTTTTAAACGATTGGTAATTGTTCATGGTCGTTACGTAAGTCATTGAGTATCAAGTTACTTAAATGAACTGTCTGACACCTCCACCAGCGTATCCCATACAAATTAGTAATGACTATGTTTGGAATTTCAGCTCTTTTCTAGACAGCTGCTTGACAGGAATATGTTTGTTGACTATTTGTAGAGTGATATCATAAAAGGAGTCAAACATGCAGGAAGCATTAGATACTGTACTCCAGTCAACGGTGCTAATTTCGTCAATCATAGCTGACTCATCAAAATTAGAGTAATCTCTTTTACATATCTCGATATTAGGTGGCAGATTACAAAATTTATTCAAAATAACAAAACTTGGTAGATGGTCAGTTAAATCATCAATACGGTTACCAGAAATAAGCAAGTGTTCAATAGAATTAAAGAATATGTTACTGTCATGTTAAAGTTTCCCCAGCTTATCTGCCGAGTGTTTACTACAAAAGTGCCAAGATTCAGCACAGTAATTGAAATACGTGGGACTATAAAAGCTTGACAGAGTTTCAAACGAGTTTCAAAAAGGAAAATCTTCTTTATTCCCTTCAAAACGGCCTCTTGTTGACCGACTTGACGACATTTCTTGGCAATTTGACCGTCAAATTTCAGTCTGCTGTTGACTACAACACCAAGAAGGTCGATTTCCTTCTAAAGTGAAATAATCGTATTTTTACATTTTAATGACGGGGTTTATTTTGCCTTTTCCATAGCCATCGCATTCTTTTTTTCATGGTTCTTTCTTGATTCGTTTTCTTGGTGCCATAAGATTAATCATTCCAAGACCAGAGTTTACAGCTTCTCTAACTTCTCATAAATAATTACCAGCATAGATTATTCGAGTATCCTCAGTGTAAGTTGATATAACGTGGTTTGTTTAATTGCAAAATGAAGATCGTTCCTAAAATGTTTTAAAAAACAGTAGCTAGCCAGGATTGACCCTTGGGGAATTCCCCTAGTGATTGATTGTCAAGAAGAAAACGTACATGGCCGAGCCAAAATTGTGGTTGACGGTCGGATAAAATAATAATCTTTCATTATCATCATTGCCGTCAATTTGATACTGTAAGACGGTCCATAAGGGTCAACATAGAGCGAGGGGATATTCCAACATAGGACTGTAGCACTTATTATATACGGTTCGTATTAAAGGGTCAACACTGAGCAAGGGGATATTCCAGCACAGGACTGTAGCACTTACTATATGGTCCATAAGGGTCAACATCGAGCGAGGGGATATTCCAACATAAGACTGTAGCATCAGCACTACCACTAAAGCACATTTCGCCTGTTGAGTTGATCGCGACTGACAGTACAGGACCACTGAAAAAGAGAAGAGAAGAGCAGTGGGGTCACATTCTGCAATACTCATTTACTTCAATAATTTCCGAGATGAAGTTGATATGACAGCTGTGAAGTTAAAGGGATTTTTGACACGTCTTTAACATCTTCAAGCAGATCCAGCAGATCCGAAACTTACAACATTTCATTTTGGTCACGCTTATTGTTAGTTACTCACTACTTCGCTCAAAAGTTAAGTAGATAAGCTGGTTAATTAGTAGATATAAAGGAGACAAGTGACACAGGGGAATTTACACAATGAGGACGGTACATGTATACTGAAGGAAAACGACTTCTGATAATTAAATGTCTCGTCTCTCCTAAGTTGCGTTTCTATTCCACTCATCCAAATTCTGTGGCTGTTTGCATAGCAACGGCATGACTGCACAAGAAGTCATGTCTCTGCGGTTTTAAAAAGTATGTAAAACTTTGCATAATTGCACGAAACTGTAACGTACACTGATTTTTATGACACTGAAATATTATTTTGAGAAAAAGGTACACGATCACGATAGTTTCAACAAATTAACTTCTGTGTCGCTTTGCCAATATACTTTTGATTGCTTTACTCTTAGAAGATAACATGTACCTATTTTTATTGTGATGGTGTGTGAAAAAAACGTGTTAGCCTATGATTGGCGATTAGGATCTCATTATCACCTGGCTTGAACAGAGATTTTGCAATTACAATGATTAACTCTCTGTTCAGAGTCTACGAAACAATTTTATTTTATCACTTTTTAAAAGAGTCAAGTAAAATTTTACCAACTACACAACTCACCTGTGTCCTCGGAAGGTGTATATTGGTTCAACATCCAGCACATTGCTCCTGGAATACATGGAAAGACGATGGGTCATCATTGCCTACCATTATTATTTTATTATTATTTTTTAATATAAAGATATTTGTTGCATCGTGGACCATTTCCTTTCTAGGGCTATCGCTCAGAAGGTATCATTTGGGATATTTATACAGCACTTTTTCTTACCACATTTAAACCACTATATATATGTGGCTTAATAGTGCTGAGCGGCCAAACCTTACTGGTTATCCCCTCACTTACGTGTTAATTTGCCGCAAATTACCATCTTAATTTCCCACGATCAGCTCCCACCTGGCTTTGTAGCTCAGTTGGTAGAGCAACAGTGATCTGTTCTGGAGGTCGTGGGTTCGAATCCCAACATGGTCAGAGATTTTTCCTCTTTCTGTGTGTGGGCCAATTTCCTTTATAGGGCTATCACTCAGAAGGTATTATTTGGGATAGTTTACACAGCACTTCAACTTACCACATTTCAACCACTATTATGCTTAACAGTGCTGAGTGGCGAAACATTAACTGGTTGCCCGCTTTCAGTTACGTGTCCTAGACTGTGTTTGGGCTACCATGTTTCGGATGCCACTGTAATCTGCTGTCTAACTCACTGGATGGAAGAGATTGTACAACAAACTGTTGTAATAATTGCACTTTGATTAGAACACGTACTTTTTCTGAGGAATTGTTTTCTGCAAATTCCATAACTTTAGCGTGTGGTCCTCCGATGCAGTTATTAGTGCAGACTCCGTGGGATGGAAGTACATAGATCGAATGGGGTCAAAATGACTGCAAAAAGACACACAACAATTCACATCAGGGAGGTTTTAGTCTTGCAATCAAGGTCAAACGTTAATTTAACGTATTTGAATCAGAATACACTGTACAACAAGATGAAAGAAAATGCGCAAGGCAGACAAAAACTATAAACATGAAAACCTTTTCCCTCCTCAAACCACCATCGCTTCATACAGTACAGTCCCAAACATGATCAACAGGCACGTGAAACTCCATTTGCTAAACTGTCAAACACTTCAACAATTTTACCCTTGAACATTTTATTCCACTCTACATCTGAAATGAGTACTTGATAGATCTGCATGTTTCAGTACAACTGAGTGAACGCTACATCATTTGCTTATCTCTTTATCATTTTAAATAATATACATGTACAAGGGCACCATTACGTTTTGAGTATTGATGGCAAAATAGGTGGAGAAAATCAAACACTTGAAAAGAATTCCTTTGCATCTGATTCAACAATAGGTAATGGTACCCTGGTCTTCTATTAAGAATATAGGTTTTGATCAACAAAGGTTGATATGGTAAGTTTTTGCCCGTGAGATTTGGTGAAGCATTAGCCCTTCATCAGACGAAATGTCAGTTATACTCCAAACACCAACATACAGTATCCTACATGGCAGTTAAACAAACAAATGAATAATAAATACCTCCGTAATGTAAACTTGGGATTCCACGTTTTTCTAAATTCATCTTTAGCAGACACCTGTTGAGACAGCACAAAAAGAAGAATTAAACTCCAGTCCTACATTAATGATAATACAGTACAAAAGACAAGTTTAAGACCTTTACAAGACTCTTCAAGACCAAAATACAGAATCTTTAAAGCACTAATTCTCTTTATAAAGTGACTGACATAATGTCATAAGCTGATGTTCCTCTATACTTTTACATATTCACAAAACTAATGTACATGTACCCTTGGTATCTTCTCTCTCTCTTTTCAAACTGTACTATTAACTTTTTGGCATTATTCAATTATTATTATATATGGCTGACTGATTTTACGTGCTGTGATTGGTTAATTTCAGGTCCGTAAGTAGCCGTACGGACCTCTAGCTCTTGATCACTTGTCAAAACGTCAAATGATTTCGCTCCTTTCCCAGATTAATCAACAAAGCCATATAATAAACATCTTATTAGCCTCGTTTGCTTGGTCCGTGCGGCAAGTTATGGATCCTCGTTTTTTTCCTTCCTTGTTTTCATGGCCTGCGCACTTCATGCTTGGGCCATAAAAGGAAGGAAAAAACTCGGTCCATAACTTGCCATACGGACCTTGCACTCGGCTAATAAGAGGTAAATATTTTTACATGTTCTTCACGTCGAATATACACTGTACTACACTGTATAATAGTTCTGTGTGTTATTGTCGTAGTGTTGTCAATTGGACTGCCTAGATTACATGTAGTTATTTGGAGGTCAGTGGAACATCAAAATTGTTGTTAACGATTGCCATTTTATGGGTAAACTTTCAACAATAATCTGGTTCAAAAGTTAGAAAGTATAAAACTAATCGTTTCTACTCTTAAAGACAAACAAAATTAATACTAGTCAGTTTGTGGGTGTTTTACAACTTGTGAGAAAGCTAGAATGAGTAACACCAATGATTTCTACTCTTCATGCCAAGCAAAATACATTATTTTATGTTCACTGTACATTTACATGTATGGGGTTTTGGCAATTGGTTCAGAAATAAGAACGAATAATAGCAGTCATTAAAAATTTTCCATTCTTCAGATTAGCAAAACGAGTTGTCATTTTATCTACAGGTTTCAGGCAATTGGTTCAAAAGTTATTATGATTCTATTCTTTGAGACAAGCTAAAAAGTAAAAATAATGGTTATTTATCAGGTTTTAAAAACACTGGTTCATTCTTTTTTTGCAAAACGTGAGGGTTGTAACACTCACCTCATATGATAATGGCTCTGCTTCATTTGACACAGTAAGGCCAGCGAGTTCTCCCAGGCCAAGAGAACTTTCAAGTGGGGCAGGCTCATCAGCTGGCGGAGAGTGAGGCTTGGTCTCACTCTGACTTTTTGCACTCCCACTAAAGGTACTGCCTGGTACAGTAATGCTACCGAGAGGAGGGACCTCCGAAACAGCTCTGGAGCCACTTAGCCTGACAGGGGGAGGTCCAGTGATGACCTGCATGGCAGGAGTGGGCGGGGCAACAGGAGGCACTTCTCTATCACCATCAAGGTTGCGAAGCATATCCTGAAGGGTTGACCTGGCTGGTCCTGAAAACAAGAAGAACCAGTTACTGTACAGTTAAGGCAACTACAATGCTTCAATGACTTTCCAAAAAAAAAAAAAAACATCTTGCAGTGCTTGAGACTCACAGTAGTACACTAAATAGTCAAGACTACTGTTACAGTTGCACGTTTTCATGCTGGACTAGCAAGAAATCGACAGCTAGCCTGTTAGAATAGTAATTTTTCAAAATAATTTACTCCAAACATTCCTTTATAATTTCATATTTTGGCTAACGAATATTGTATGACAATTTATCAAAAATCACTTTGGTCTCATTCCCTTTATAAGAAAATGTTTCCATGCCAATGGACAAAGGCATCACTCACGTTTTTGATTCTTCTTTCCCTTTCTTTCTTTTCTGTACTGTTCCTTTAACTTGGCCAGCAAGTTCTGGTCCATTCCCCATTCATCCTAATTTAAGTAACAAGGTGTTAGTAAAATTGAAATTTATGAGTTTTCTTTTTGGATGAATACATATTATGTACACAACATACATGTAGTGAAGGAAAAGAGGAACTACACAGTCAGGTACATGTATTTTGGCACAAAATTTGAAAATTAGCACTATCCAGTAAGGCATTCTTTGCTATTCATTCATGGTTCTCTCAACAATGAGAAACTTAGAACGTTTCATCACAAAATGTGTTTACTCAGTAACAATAACAAGCATGCTGTGCTGTGAATAATGAGTTCTGATATTTTGATATTTTAACTTGCAACAGTAGAACCATGACAGGATAAAAAAATGTAAAAATTGATGAGATTTCCAAGATCTACATGTATAACTTTAACAATATCATCAGTGGTGTTTCATAAGTTACCAAGATATTGCAATATTTTCCATTGAGTTTAGCATGGAAGAAACAATACTTCATTTTGGATTTGCTAGTACCATGATTATTATTTATTGCTTTATCATTAATAGGTAATTTTACATGAATTTCCCAGGCCAGTGGAAAAAAATGTATATTTATTTAATAATCATATTATTTAATTTAATTTAATTTATAATTTTATTTAAATTCCATGATTTTCCATGACATTTTTATTACCATTTCAAAATTGTGACCAGTGCCTTCAGGAGAAAGGATTTTTTGTTTAAATGTGTGACTAAGTTTGCAGATTGAGTTGTAATAATATATAACTTGTTTGTCCTGTTAGGACCACAACCTACATGTACAACTTGTTGCTATATTATCTTAACTGTAGAGTGACATGGTTCAAGTTGATTCTTAATCAAAACTGCTTTCAATTTTTACAATTTCTACAAAAGTATCACTTGAAGTAAAAATATTAAGCATTATTATTATTATTATTATTTATTACAAATATTACCTTTTCTGAATCTGGAGGAACATCTGCCAACAAAAACAAATGAAATTTTGTTACTCATAGACGCACATGTATTGGAAGTAGTACTTTCTTGCACTTTACACATAGAAATGAATTAACTTGTTATGCTCATACTTTACAATATCAGTGTACAATTCAAATATAATACGACAAAGACAATAGGATACAAGTCACCTCGCCCCATGGATGACTTGCCCCAGGTCATGTCGCCCCACTTGACAGCCACGGTGCCATCTCACCCCACTTACCTTGGTCTCTCCACTTTGTGAGTTTTCGTCCAAATTTCATCTTAAACTATGATTTTATCAGCTTCAATCAGTATTGAAATGTTTCTTCTTGCAGTGAAATTGATCATGATCTAGAGTAATTCGATTTGACACTTGCCAGCAGCCCTTCCAACAGGCAACAAAATGAAAATATGCGAGCTCGTACAGTTAGAACGACTTCAAAGCATTTGTGATTTCTTCTTGAAATTTTACTGTCGTACTATGTACTGTCTGTTATTTGTTTTGAAGTTTGTAATCTCTTCAGCTGATACTCGCGTTACCTTTACTGAAACCTCAACACAGTAAAGGTGATTATTTATATTTAAAAGAAAGCTTTGATTTGATTTGTTATGTTGGCCCAGTTGTTGGCTTGAGTGCACTTTACGATAAAACAATTGTCTTGTTTTGAAATTCCTCTTGTTCAATATTATAGAAAGCAAGGTAAATCACTTTCTCAATAGTTTTGATATTGCCAACTCTCCTCTATTGCAGTTCAAACTTTCACTAATAAACAAAGTAAATAAACATTCAATTGCTGTTAGTAATTGTAAACACACATCGCTCATTCAAGTCAAGGGCACATGAGGACAAACTAGTGACGTTCAAATTTGATTCAAGCCGATGAAACACTGTTTTCTTTTCAAAATATTATAATCATTCTACACATAATTGCGAACACCTTTTGATAACCTTTGATGCTCTGTTGTCAAACAACAAAAAACAACAAAGTCCGCTTTTCAGAAACTTTGTGATGCGACGCTGCTTGACCGAGTGCGTGACTTTGAAATGTTCCATTTTAGCACAAAACTTTTATCAAATTGTGTTCTCAAAATAAGTCTTTACTTTACGAAGTAATCCTATATTCTGTGAAGAAAAACAAACGATAACTTCGTATTGATGTGCATTTATAATTTGCGATCAGTAGTTTGTGTTTTTTTCAAAACAGTTGAACGTCGCCTGGAATTAATTTCACAGACAAGCAGAACAATGACATAAAATACGGGCTGTGCATTCGATGATCTGGTCAAATTTAGTTCCTTTCAAGGAATGATGGTGTTGTTCTTCCATTTACATGTATTGCTCCTGCAGATGAATAAATCACATGAAACATAAGAGGAATCATGGCACAATACTCGGACAAATACAAATATTGAAATGAATTTGTCATTTTTGGCCATTGTCGACTCGTATTTCTTCTACTTCTTCTTAATTTAAGCTTGTTACACATTTGTATGAAAATCCCATTTTCCCTGGATGAAGATAACACAACTTCAGCATCATTCATTATACAGTTAAAACAAGCATCAAACATTTCAACTGATAAATAAGTACATGTTGGGGCGAGATGGCACGGGAGTTGGGGTGACGTGACTATCAAGTGGGGCGAGATGATCTGGGGCGAGTCATCCATGGGGTGAGGTGACTAGATACCAGACAATACATACCTCTTATTAGCCGAGTGTGAGATCTGTACGGCAAGTTATAGACCGAGTTTTTTCCTTCCTTTTATGGCCCAAGCATGAAGTGTGCGGGCCATGAAAACAAGGAAGGGAAAAAAAGAGGATCCATAACTTGCCATACGGACCGAGCAAACAAGGCTAATAAATGAAACTATCTGACGTTTTGACAGGTGAACAAGAGCTAGAGGTCCGTACAGCTACTTACGGACCTGAAATTGACCAATCACAGCACACGAAATCAGTCAGCCATACAATAACATACAATATGTGATTCAATGCAGTACAAAACAATATACAATACTTTACATTACAATACAGTGCAATACTATAATACAACACTGCACTTGCAATACAGATAAGATTGATAAGATAACGCCTTTATTTATTATAATGCTCAGGGTAGTCCTTTCAGGTGCAATAAAATGCAGCCTGCTAACAACAGGAGCCCTGAGCTATACAGCTATATAAGATATATAAAATATACGTCAAAATATGATACAATATACATCATGATATAATAAAATGCAAAGTGCAACACAACAAAGTGCAAGCCAGTACACAACACAATATGGTCTTGATTTAGTACTTGATTTTCAGGTTTGTTTACGAACTGTGGAGAAACAATATAAATAAGAAAGATCCAGCTTAGCTACTATTAGTATACCATAAGTATAATTTACTGTAATTCTATCATATCCAGAGACTAGACAAGGCAGTTGGTTATAATTACATATAACAAAACATGTAATCTTCAAATTGCATAACTTAGTACTCACAAAATTAAATGAGAAAAAGGCAGGCTACATAATCACTACATTCACCAGAGAGTGCCAACCCTCAACCCAAGGTCATCTCCTCATTTGCCCAAACTCACCGGGTAAGTGGTTTGGTTTTTCACCTTCTTCCGGCATGTGAATATTGACTTCGTCAAAGTCATCCGCTTGCTGCTCATCTTCATCAACTTCAATCACTGTTGAATCACTGTCTGAAGAATCGTTCATCATGAAACCAAATTCCTCAAGTGCATTAACAGTTTCTTCATCTCTTCCCAGCATCTCTTCAACTGCATCCTTACTTAAATCTGTCAACAGATGAAAGGGCAAAATCAATGTAAATTGAAGAAGTGTTTTCTCTTTTGGTCAGACTTTTGTTCACATTATACAGTAATTTAGAGACACCCCATATAACTTAAGAGCTAGTAAGCTGAATGTTAAGCAGCCTTCATACATCAACTTATGTACATGCACAATTCATTCCACTACATTATCTCACACTTCTGGAACCACCTACCTAGTGCAGCCAAAGCATCAACTACAGAAAGACCTGTAGACCTTCTAAACTGAAAAGACAAGTGTATTACTTGTGAATGGACAAACCTGTTTTTGTTTTCTTTATTAACCTCATCCCCTCCCTTACATCATCTCTTTCATCTGACTCATCATCAGCACTACCACCGTCATCCATGTCATCATCATTTTCTTCCTCATCTTCGTCATTCTGGAGGAAGTCAAAGCCAGCCAAAGCAGCCGCCTCTGAATCTATTTCTTCATTGTTAATCTTGTTCCTTGTTCCACTTGGAGGACGAGTTGGAGCTCTAAATTATTGGACAAATGTTACAATTATTTGGCAACATGTTTTGAATGTCTTATCAGAGAGGTCAGTACCAAGAGATAATATAGAAATTAATCCACTACTCTACCAGCAGCATGCAACTAATTTAATCAATACGATTTGTGTTTTATGTTTTGTGTTTTTATAAAGGAACCTTCCCTAAATTAGGTGTACATGTACATGTACGAGAGACTTATACAACAATAACAACATTTACTGACCTTGACTCAGTTTCAGACAAGATACCAAACAGGCAGCAAAAAAACAAAGCTGCCACTTATAGTTTGCCGATCCCCCACCCAGCTACGGACATTGATTTTAATAAAAAATACTGACTTGTGCTAATGCTGTAAATATGAACTGAATGACTGGCCAAACATTGACTCTGAAGATGACTTCTACACAAGTTGTCGAAACATCAGGCAACCCACAACAGTTCTCTCAGGACTACACCAACCCAGACGATCACACACCAAGTAACATAGTAAAACTAACTAAAGGTGATTGCAGAGGACATCACAAAGAACAAACCTTCCTCAGCAAAATCTCATCTACCAGTCTTTACTACATGTATCACTTGTTCCCTCGTCAGAAAATACTTAAAAAAATTAATGTTGTTGTCTTCCTGCTGGTAATGCATGCACAGACTGTATACATGTACACATATTGTACCCTTATAAAGACTTATGATCAACCATGAAGATCCTTTGCGCTCTCTGTCATTTTCATGGTCCACAAAATTCACAGAGCTCTGAGTTAATCTCCAAACTAAGTGACGTTGCCTCGAGGGGAAATAGAGGCAAAGTTCTTCCCCAAGTGGCAAAAAATGTAATGCAGATCTTTAAGACTCACAAATAAACATATTAACTACAAAATAATGCAATAGGTGATGGTACATGTAGTTGACCATAACTCTCTGATGGGGTGTGCACAACTTAGGTGTCAGCTCACCCTCATCAGAGCAGTCGAGAAGGTATAATTTTCTCAGATACCGTACCTCATATATTTTCACACAATATCTAGCAGGGTAACCTGTTGGGATATTATGGCATACCTTCTCATGGGAGTAGGGTGAATAACATCCGAGCCAGCCTGCACATGGACTCTGTTTGATAAAGATTCAGGTTGCTGTGAACCAGGTCTTTCAGCTTCATCACTATCACTATGCTTCCCCTTGGGCGATATTGAGTTTAGGAGTGGGGTGTCGGCCAAATGGGGGTCTACTGCTGATAACCCCAATATTGAACGAACCCGTGATGACCGAACATCAAGTATCGTATCGGTATAGCCCACCTCCTGTAGGTATCTGGAATTCAGAATACAATTTAAATTGCTGTAAGCTATATGCATAAAACTGATTGATTTGAAGTTCTTGTCTCTGAGGACAAAATTTTGTTAATTATTCTAGCTCCAATGCAACTTCATGGTTCAATGATTTGGGGGAATATTGACATTGGTTTTATTATTTCTCTCTTGCTGTAAATATCAGAATGTTCCAATTTCTTGAGGTCTGAAAGCTCAAATGTTGGCACTGGTCGAAAAATTGAATTTGCGCATATTTGCAAATGTGGCAAATAAGATGTAAATACATGTTTATACCTATTTGTACAGCAAAGGTGGTAAATGCCACATTTGCTACACCAATGAGCAATTACAGCATTTTTACCATGTTTGCTATAGGTGTAAACATGCATTTGCTTCATATCTGCGACACTGGCAAACATGCACAAATCCAATTTTTTGTCCAGTGTGGATTAAATCCAATGAAATGAGCCAGGACAAATGGCTGGTACTGTACAGTACATGTATGCTACTGTAGCCCTGGGATGATGATGATGACAATAATAATAATATCATGATAATAAAAATAATACGTTAATTAATAACAATAATAACAATGGTAGTAGTAACAACAACAACAACAAAAATAGTTTCAGTTTGCTGCATCGCTGGAGGGTGCTTCTGTATAAAATAATTATTCCAAAAAAAAGTTTAACAGCTAGAAATACCAACAATGACAAAAGGCAAATTACATTAAAATTTACATAAATAGCAATAAACAGGGGTAGAAATTAACTTTTTGGACTGGTGGTCAGCCAGGCAACCAGGACAAAAGACAGCCTTGCTTGTACAATGAATGTAATCCTGCAAAAGTGTTATTAATTAAACAGCTTGGGCACTTCTGAACAGCTTAATATCCAGTTTCTTGTACAGTGTTCAACCCCCTCAGAGTTCTTTTTTATATTGTCTGCCTGGTTGGAACCAGATTCAGCTTTTCCTATGAAGTGCTTCTTGACAGCCCAGTTTTGCACCTCACTTTTTTCGTGTTTCTGGACGACAGTATTTGAGGTCCCACAACAATCAACCCTGTAGTCTGATAGAGTTCACTGTCTTCTGCATGGTGTTTCATGGTTGATTTTTACCGCATTGTGCAGCACTTTGGGTAGCAAAAACCTCTCACATGCTGGCTGCCATGTTAGGCCTATTCCTGTGAACAAGGAGTCTGTATACTATAAAAGGCACAAAAAAACCCATGTGGTTTGCAGCAGACTTGCTACCATGCTTTTCGCCCCAACAAAACTGACGTGATCAGGTGACAAAAATATAATTAAGACAACAGATCAGAAATGACAAAAAGTTTTAGATTTACAATGTATGGGAACAGACAACTTGTCAAGATTACATTTTGAATCAGTTTTATTACTCATGAGGCCGTGCGCATGCTACTGGTGTACCAACAAACAATAGGGGCGTCACATTTTACCTTTTTTGGCCTGATCAGCGAGATATGATTCCATTTTTCTCGTCACAAAAACAAGCTTCATCAAATCCTGAAGCATAGTCTGACAATACCTCTCAAATAGTTTTTCTTGGTTCAGTTTCTTGAGTAAATGTCCTTCTGTTAGCGAGAAAGACAAGTTTAACTGATGCTGATGAAAAATTGATTTGATGCCATTTTGCACAGTTTCTGAACAAAACGGAAATTTTTGGCCAGGTTGTATAGCGACTTTTACAATCTCTTCAAAGAAGAAAACTCAAACTTTAGGAATATCTCTCAAATATTTTGAGTTCCCATTGAAAATTTGGAAAAATCTGAAATAATCTGCTTGAAATAGCACGATTTCCGATGCTGACGAAAGTTTTCGCTTGTCAATTTCTCTTTAGGCAGGATTCAGAAGCGATGGGCAGGTTTCAGGCAGGATAAGGCAGTATTGTGCAGGATGGGGCAGGATTGAGGCAGGATTGCAGGAGAGGCAGGATTTGGGCAGGATTGCAGAACCCATTACACTGCTAGTGCAAACTATAAAACTAAACCGGACTTTGACCTTTTCGGCAGAGAGCTGGCACAGTGCACTAAAATATTTTAATAGTATTTTTATAATTAAAACTATTTTCAATGCATTTAATTAGAGTTTAGTTTTTTAATCGCAAGCACATATTTAGGTGAAAAGAACTCTATTTACATTAATCCAGAACTTTTAGTAAAAAGATTAGCTTCAACAACCTTGAACGAGTCTTGAACGAACTCATTTTGTAGAATCAAAACGAGAGACCAGCGAGTTTGAGCGGCGCATGCACAACATCAATTCAAGTACATGTAAAATTCCTTGATGGAAGGCTAGTCCATTTATTAAAAAAGGATTCTCCTAGAATCATAAACAGATAAATTGCATGTATTTGTCAATGATAACTTCTGAATGGATGGAGCAAATCCCTTAGAACAGAATGTAATCAAACAATTTTTCCCACGCGTATATTCGCAAAATTTATTCACAGTACATTCTACGACTGCATTTCTGCGAATGCTCACTTTGCATTTACGTTGCAGAATAACTGAAAAACATCGGGGGAATTTTAATAGCTAAGCTATTTTGTAATTTTAGTAAAAAGACTAGTTTCAACAACCTTGAACGAAATTAATTTGTCACTCGACCACCGCCGCTTCAAGTATCCTAATCAATGTAATAAAATCAAAACAAGAGACAAGTGAGCTCGACTTTACGAGCCGTCTGCATTCAACACTCAATTCAAGCAAAATTCCTCGATTAAAAAGGGATTCTCCTAGAATTTTTAATATAGATAAATTGCATGTATTTGCCAGTGATAACTTTTGAATGGCTGGAGCAAATAATTTAGAACAGAACGCAATCAAATAATTTTCCCTGCGCGTAAATTCGGAAAATTTATTTACAGTGTGAATTTTAAAACAGTCAGTTTTAAAACATAGTTTAAAACAATACTTTGAGATTTGTTGCACTCACTTTGCATTTACATTGCAGAATCGCTCTGAAGAACATCGGGGGAATTTTAATAGCTAAGCTATTTTGTAATTGTTGATCTGAGAAGAAAATACAATTATGCAAATTTCACACAATTTGCAAAGGTCAAAGCTGTTGTCATGAAATGATGAATGAGCATCGATTGTGACATTCGCCGGTTTTCTAGTATGATTGCTGAAGCATTTTTAATAACAAAACATTCTGAGAAAAATTACTTTTAAAACGATACGGTGTAAATTAAGAAGTATACTGAAGCTTCAGATTTTTAGTTTCGGTAGAAACAAATGCCGAAATGGACCCTCGAAATGAACACTGTTACAACCATCACGTACAATTGTATGTGAAGTCAGATCGACAGATCACGTCAGATGACAGATTTTCTCATAACTCAAGTTATGATAAATTGAATAAAAAGTACATGCATGTTTTCCATGCTTTCCTGTATGTCTCAGGTATTATAAATGGCCATTCGAGGGGAAAAAAACCCAGAATGGTAGCGGCCTACACCATGGCCAGTTCTTTACCAGTTCATCAGGTCTCGTCGATTTCGAACAGAAAAGTTCAAGCTGTCAACCAAACAGGGCAGGATAGAAGGCAGGATTGTGCAGGATAAGGCAGGAGTGAGGCAGGATAAGGCAGGATTCAATGCTCTCGTGCATGACGTCAGACAGGATAAACAGCTTCTCAATTCGAAAACAAAATGTGACGGAAATGTACACCAGTAGCGTGCGCACGGCCATGATCTTTCATCTAAATTTCTAACTTTTAATTTTCTGTTTGGTTACTATTACTAAGGTCAAGATACATGTATATGTGGTGATCTAGCCCAGCCATCAGGAATGGTAATAATTATGGTTTCCCAAGGCCTGCTTTGGTGGTCTGGACCCTGGCAGTGCACCCATTAAGTTTGAACCCTGATAAAATACAAAAAAGCTGACAAAAAATAATTAAAATAATATTAAAATTAACTATTACTTGAGCTAGTTGCTTCTACGGATGCTATTAATTTACCAAACTTACTGTCTGAGAAGCAGTCGTCCCTGCCTCCAGTTTGCCCCAGGTTTTGAATTATTTACAATAGCATCATTGGGCGATTCCGGATTCTTCAACTCTTCCTTCACCTTGTCCTGTACCAGATCTGTTCCATATTTTAACCTGTGATATTTTCCCCTACATTAAATGAATAAAATAGTTAACAGGCAATAGCAACCAAGGAGTAATACATCAGACAGTTTCAACCCTTGCTTGGTAATAAGAATAAAGCAAATGATCATACACAGCAATTGACCTAAGATGAAAAACAAAATTTTTCCAATCTGTTTACAAGGAAACTACAGTGGTATAAGGACAGTTTAGGAGAATTCAGCAATACATCATTGGTCATACAGCATATTTGGGGCTTAAAAGCATATCAGTAAGGTAGCATACAGTGTATGATAAAGAAGTACATTGCAGTCAGAACAATGTCAGTAAACGTAAACACAAAATTAATACAGTACAAAGAAACAACTTACAAAATAAGGCCAGAGGTACAGCTATAGAAAATTCTCACCTTTCTTGTTTTAGTGCATATTCAAGCATTTTTATTCTTCTAATGAGATCATGTTTAAGATTTTCCTGCCCTCTCCTTTCACCTTGTAGGAAGGCTATTCTGGCCTACAATGCAAGACAAATGGGGTTTTTAGTTTGAAGAAACTTTTAAGAGGTGTTCCAGGGAGCCCTTCGGTCTAGAAATAGGGATTCCAATCAAATTTCAAGGGGTCCCACCAGGTAAGGTTATCAAGAAAAAAAAAAACTTTGTCCCTGATTTAACACTGTAACGCTCTAAATTTTCATGCAAATGACAAGCAATACGAGTTTGTGTTTTCCAATTTCAGTCACATACACTCAAACTTTTCAATCTTTTGATGTCCAAAATGCAAAACACAAAATTTCAGCTGATTTTAATAGATGTCTTTTGCATCAAAGAAAAGGATTATAAACTTCCTGTGCTTAGCGAATGTTCCGTCATCTAAGTTTTATCTTACATGACCAGTCATGGTACTGTAAATATGTCATTCTATGTCCCAGTGGAGCACAGCACTTCAATTCTTGTGTCCCAATTTTTTTTCATATTGCATTAATGAAAACCCTGACAAAATACATACAATGACTAGACTGTAATGCAGGGTTTGAGCCAGAGTGCATACTGAACTTGTCAGACTTTCGCACTCCTGTCACAGTTTGTCTCTTAAAATTTGGCAGCTGCGCCATAATTTATTGTACCTCACAGCAAATTTTCAAAAGATAAAAATAATTTTTAGCAACAGAAAGTGTTTTGAATAATCTTTTCTATTTCAATTCCATACATTGTTTCCTGCATATTTCTCAAACTTTGTATAAAAGGAAAATGAATGATCAGTTTAAACCACAGTGAAATGTAATAAAAAAAAATAAAAATGTAACTTACTAGCTATAAAAAAACTACATGTATAGAAATCAAACAAAACATAGTTATGTAAGGTAAATAATGATAAAATAAACACAAACAGTTCAACAAATTTATTTTTCAAGTACTAAAACTAAAATTGGAGCCTGGATACAATGTTGGTGGCTAGAGTGTGTACCTAAGGGTAAATTCAACTGCTTATGTTCTGTCCAGAGTGAGAAGATTTGTAAGTAGTCACAATCTTGAAACATTAAGCATTGAAATTACTATTCTGAATTAAACAATAGGATTGACGTCAACTCTGGCAAACACAAAACTATCGCTATACGCTTCCTTAAAGCTTTTATCCTCAGAGTTTATGCTTGTGGACTCCCCATTTCTTCTATTTTTGCCTTTTAACTATGGTTTTATCAAATTGAAGGGGGCATGGGAATGAGCCTAACACACACACAGACAGAACCTGATAATACGATCTTCGATATAATGATATTCCCGGTATAACAATATTCCTGACACAACAATGAGAATCAAGCAGACCAAATGCAAAGTATGATATAACGACATATCAAACCGAAGGAGTACTTCCAGGAAAGAACAAAAGTCCAGTTATTTTTTAAAGCAATGAACATGCAAACATGATAAGTAAAGATGATAGCAGTCAAAACCTCAAATGTTAAAATTTACTTTTATTGCACTAATACAATACACACCACATAATAATTTACTGTGTAAACCATTTTGAAAACTTCTGGTGCTTTGCAAACTGTTTTTAAGGACACTGCGTGTGTGCTTAAAATGTTATAAATTTAATTAAATGATATGCAGTAAAAAACTACATGTGGTTGTTAAGTTTACCCCTAATAAAACAATACTTTGGTCATTTTATGATCGTAATTTTACTGCTCCCTTGGCATATCATTATATCAGGATTCCACTGTAGGCGATCACCTACTACCCATATTGAAAAAATATATATTTCTCTTAATATATGTTTGTTTTTCTGGAATGTGCTTATAAACAATTTAGATTGTATTTACTATACTCTTAATGAACAACTAATTGTGTTTATCGTCTTTGTCTTGAAAAGTACCTGATTAACCTTACTGAATAATAAATAATACAGTCTTAAACTTGGTGAAACTAGAGAACAAATTATAGTGATATTTTATTTTTCACGATGAAATTGAAGGGCAAGCAACACTGAGAAGCTATTGTGGAATAGAAGTGTAAGTGTAATGATAACGACAAGTGCATGTTGAAGTATCGGAGTTTGTTGAATTTGTTATTTGCTATTTCACAATGAATCTTCCAAAAGAAACAACTAAATTTAGTACCAGTGAATGCTAATTTGCACAGAATGTCAACTGAAGGTCTGAGAATAAAATGTCTAAAAATAACATAACTTGATTCACCAGATAACATTAACAGCCACATCTACAACTATTGCCTGACAATTATTTTGTTAAAGTTTATGTCACAGAAGGAAAAAATTGGCCTCTATTTTTAATTTATATCAAATTGTTTGTATATAGAAAGGAAGTTCAAGATAATATCAAAGAAGATACACTTCACCAACTTTGATGAGACATGATGACTAAATTACTGTAAAACAACTGCATCCAGCTGCAACGATGACAGAAGAAACGATATGTTCAGTTGAGGCATACAAGTTAATTTTATGATTCAGACACTAGTTGTATCTAACAAAGATTGCGTGGCAAGATGGTAAATATAATGAAATGTACACAAATGTCATGGGTGACCAGATCGGGCAACATTTTTTTCACAATTCTAAAACAAAGCACGCGATGCACCAAAATACATTCCCAGTTGGAACAACAAATAAAGCTGATTTAAAGATATCAAAAGCAAAAATATCGATTCTTCGCTAATAAAAAAATGAATGCTACTTCCTGCATGCAGATTTATAAAAGGTTCTGCACAAACACAAGCCAAGCACACATATTTTATAAACGATGTGGAATGCCCAGTTCATGTACAATTCACGTCATAATTATTCAGAGAATGTCTGCCACAGTTTGTAGTTCCTTTTAGTGACATTTCGAAAGCAACTTTGCGTGGCTTAAGACATGGTCATTTTCTCGGAGAATAGATTACAGTAAGAACACTTCACTTGACAAGAACTGTAATTCCGCAAAAAACGAGTCATCAGTCTTTGGCCGGCTGTGACGTGTGCCGCTTCGAACAAAGACTGTGAAACGTGCTACATTTATCATATCAAACCAAACATCCATATTCAGACATTGAATAGCTGCGGATTGTCTCTCGCCAGGGAACACTGTCCTAGGTGTCTGGTCTTGATAAGTAACATTCTCGTAAATAGATCTCGAGAGTGACTGCTGACTGCAGAGCAAGTGCAGAATCAAGAATATGACAGCGAACTTAGTTATTTGAACACGGTTCATCAAGCTCTATTTCCTATCCCCAAATAATGGATATGAAATCCGTATCTACATAATTCCTCGAGTTACACTTCTCATTATAAAACAGACAATCCCACGAAATGAACTGAAAAGTTGTTGAGGTAGTCTAGAGATTACGTACCTGCAACTCAGCTCGTTCAACTTCCCAATGCGCTCTGTCCATCTCAAACCTTGCCCACTCATGTTGAATAAAGTGCAAAATTCCCGGAATCGTATACTTTGGTCCAAGCTCACTCTCTAAATTCTGTGATGAAGGTGGCATTTTGCCTCCGTTGTCGTTTATTTCCATATCTTTCCTCCAGCTTCGCCGCTACGCGATAGCCGCCATTACGATGCATGCGACAAATGCTGACTGCTCGACGAACACCAGGCGCCAAGAATCCGGAAATTTGATCTTCGATCGTTCTTCCCGGTTTTGTTTCTATGGTACCAGTTGAAACTCTGAAAAATTCTGAAGTGTCAGTCCAGTGCCACTGACACTTTGAATAAAGGTACCTCCTAAAAGTCCCAAGACGCTTTTCCAAGTCATGGAAGCCGAACGACTTTCTCCATTATCTAGTGTGTCACATGACCTTTGCTTCACTATCAAATTCCTGTACGGCCCGAGGGTTTCCGAACGTTGCCGAAAATTGTTCGAATCGCAACGACAGGCGAAGAACAACAACGAAGACTTGGGCGCCAAATTTGGTCAGCGGAGAAAAGACAGAAAACAACATGGCTGCTGTAAGTGTGGAGAAGTTCGTGTCAGCATAAAACTTCATGAATGGCCTGAAGGAGAGAAGAAATCTCCAAAGTTCAGTTCAACTTCAAGGTATGAAACACACTCACACTGTAATCTTTGTTTCTGGAATTAAGAATTTAAAATTAAAGTATTAAACTACAGACAAAGCTACAGCCTTTTTCAAACCTGGTTCCAGTTCTGAAAACTAACAGAGATGCCAAGGTTGAAGAATTGCTGGGCGTGTGACATTTCTAGGGGGGGCCGGGGGAATGTTCCCCCGGGGAAATTTTGAAAATGTAACTCCCAGGATGGGCGATTCCCTGCGTTTTTAGGGAGCAAATTTGGCGCCAAAGCAAATGAGAGCACGACATGACAACTTCACGACGATTAAAACCGGGTCATAGTCTAATGGCATAATCCGCAGACTCGGGAAACGCAGGCGCT